>VZTU01018745.1:113486-161726 GCA_013400835.1 Zapornia atra
GGGGGGGGTTGGAGCTCTATGCTCCTTGGGGACCCTTCCAGCCCAGACCATTCTATGATTCTATGATTCTATGATATGTCCTCTGAAGAGGTACACTTTATAACAAAGATATCACTGAACCTGGAGTGAGTTTCTGCTGCTGGATTTAAGATGCCCTTCAATACAGGATGCGTAGTAAAGCTTCCTGAAATTATATTGTAGGATGATATACTATAACCTTAATGCTAACTATGGTTACTAATTGTATTCCTAACCTTTCTTTTTGCTTAATACTTGCGCACTATTACAAGGCCATATACGTACACATACACATAGTAGGAATATCCCACGATATGACATGCTTAACTATCAAAAATAAATATGGATAATAAAAGTATGGCCCCACATATCATGCTAAAATAGATGTTATTGTTGACAGTGGTGCTCAAACATAGCAAAATCAAAAATTTCCCACCCCTTCTAAAATACCACACAGACACACAAGGAAAAGGAGCAGAAGAAGATGTTTCCTCTATGCAGTATCAAGGTTTACAAAAACAATGCTGACAGAAATGGGCTTGCTGAAAGAATTTGAAACTGGAGCCTGGCAGGGGACTTTACGGATGATTTCTCAGAGGCTGATCCATGCTGGGGGAGTGGGAGAGGGGTGACAATTTGAACAGTGGAGAGGATTTTAGATTCCTATAGAAAAAACACAGACAAATCAGCTGGATTTCAATGGACACTGTCTTCCATACCATATGGCCCAGTGCAGCAGAAGTGTGATTGCCTGCTGACTTCGGGCATGCGACTAGAAACACTAAACAGTAGTGGTGTTTGAGAACTGATAGGCATCAGCACAAGTTTCAGTCAGTGAGCCTCAGATCTTGCTAAAGCCAATCCCAGGCCAATCCCAGCAAGGGATTTTAAAACTGCCTGTGGCATTTTCAAATCAATCCATCAGTCTGTAGGTAGCAATGTAAAGAATGCACAGCCAGCACAATACCTGATCCAACCAGCAGCATCTCTACTAGTGCATTCTGAGCAAGCCACAAGCAATTCAAAAGTCCTGTGAGGAAAGAATCACAATAAATGAGTCCCTGTTCCCATGAGGTTGAATCGTGATTACAAGGATCAGGAAAAAACAGTGTCACTTGAACAAGGAATAATGCACTATGAAATTAGGTGCATGGAAAAAATAGTCTTGCATACAGATCACCCTAGCTTATTACAGCATTCATCTTCAGAGTAACCTCTCATTTTTTTAACGGAATCTAAAGCTAAGGGAAGCAGTGGAATACAAATCTAACAAGCCTATTTTCTTCACTCTTGCTTTTTTTTCTTCCTTTTTTTTTCCTTTTTTTTTGGGGGTGTTAATTATGCGGAGAGAAAAACCCAACATTTCAGGGCAAACGTAAATTACTCCTACAAGGTATGACCCATTGCTGAAATCAATCCCTTCTGTCCTTTTGGTCAAAGCAATGAATTCTACTGTGGATGAACAGATACCTAGTTGCTTCTGGGCTAATTATAATGTGCTCTAGGTGGTAAGACAGACATTAGGGCCAGATTTAGTATTGGTATTAAAGCAACCAGCTGTCATCTGTAATGGCGCTTTCCCATTAAGAAATCTGTGAAGGTCAGTATTAAAATGGGTTTCCATGTCTGAAAGGTGATATTCAATTGATAGTGCAAACCTACAGGTACTGAAAGGACAAGACTTCTTGCTCAAAAGATTCTTTGTATGTTAGTGATTGAAAATAAGTGGCTACATTTCTCTGTAGTCCTATATTTCCAGGAACCTTTTGGCAGGAGTTTGTTTCTGCTCTGAGTGCCCATTTGGTTAATTTTTTGAAGTACATTTTCAAGTACATTTTGGGCAACGAAGATGATTAAGGGTCTGGAGCATCTCCCCTGCGAGGAAAGGCTGAAAGAACTGGGGCTGTTCAGCCTTGAGAAAAGAAGACTGAGAGGGGATCTGATTAATGTTTATAAATATCTTAAGTCTGTGACATGGGGGAAAAGCCAACCTCTTTTCAGTGGTCTGTGGAGACAGGACAAGGGGCAATGGCTGCAAGTTGGAGCACAGGAAGTTCTGCACCAATATGCAGAAGAACTTTTTCACTGTAAGGGTGACAGAGCCCTGGGAGAGGCTGCCTAGGGGGGGTTGTGGAGTCTTCTCTGAAAATATTCAAGACCTGTCTGGACACCTATCTGTTTGATCTGTCCTAAGGAACCTACTTTGGCAGGGGGGTTCAACTCTGGTTTCTGGAGGTCCCCTTCAACCACTACAACTTTGTGATTCTGTGATTTATTTTCTTCATATCCTTAAGTAACCAAACAGCTAGTCCAAAGGCAGAAACATTTCAAAGATCTCACTCGTGCTTCAATAATTTTTTTCTAGGTAAAATCCAAACAAAATGGAGAATAGGTCATGAATAGAATGATGTTTGAGTCAAAGTTTTTTGTTGTTTTGATGACCAGCTCTTACCTGTGTGTACAGTGATTAGCATGCTGATAAATAGAACTTTAAACTTGGAAATACCTTCCAATAAAAAAAATACAACTATAAATATAATGTATTTCCTCAGACAAGTTCCATATTAAAACAAATGTTTGCAACTAAAATAGCATTTTATGAGACCTTGCTAGTGATACTCCACAGAATTGTGATTAATGAGATAATCTAAATCAAGTCTTGCTGCCCATTTTTCCACCATTGGCTTGTGATGTTACCGAAACTGCAGAGCATAAATTGGCAGAAATCAAGTTACAGGAAAAATGATACTTTGCATTATGTACTGCATTAAGATTATTTGCTGGCACTAATGTTAAAGGTCTATGCAAATAATCCAACCAGATTTAAGGAAAGAAGAAGGACTTATATGTAAGCGGTATACTGTCAGTTAGTTTCTCTGGCCTGATGGTTCCTGAAAATGTCATTGAAGAAATATCAGGAAATAACAGTGAATGGATTATCACTAAAACTGCTGAAGGGAAACATGTAGCTTTTAGGAAAAAGTGTTGGCACAAAATTCACCTGTTATCTGCATAAAACCTACATGGAGTTAAGAGAAGAATGGATTAAGACACCAGAAAATAGAAAAAAAATTTTTTCTTCTCTTATGTATGTGTATATCAACATTTTAATTTCTCTTATTGATTTTTCAATAAAACTTTTTTTTCTGCGTGCATTAAAAGAGGCCTAAGGCTGTTTAGATACCTGCATGCATGTAAATCTGATTGCATTTTCCTGCAAGCTGCTTTTATGACATTGTTTACATTAGATTCCTTTTCGAGTTACGTATGTCTAACTGTCACATTCTTGGTAAACTTTTATCTATTATGTTATTCTTCATTACCTGTGATTAGATTTGATTAGGGTTTTTTATTTTATTTTAATGTTTCACTGTTTCCTTTTAAGTTCTCCACAGCTTGTTCAACTTCATTTCCATATTAATTTTGATCACCTAGACATTTTCCTGCCCAGAGTTCTAGGACTTCATAGAACTTTATCCTCAAAAGTCATCATTTGTGTGGTCATGTGTTCAGTAAATAGCTTTAGATAAAAATTACTGATTTACGATAAATTAAAAGCAAAAATGAGCAAAGACTTTCTTAGAAAATGGACTGTAAATTTCTTCTATTTTTCACAATTTGCAGTATATTATCACCATGTCCAGTTCCATTGTTACTCTCTGTTTCAAAAGCAAATTGCGTCTTATGCTGTTACATGAATATAGTTATTATGACAACTCAGCATGTAGTTTTTATACCAGAGCAGAAAATGAAAGGTAAAAATTAGAAGGAAGTTACAGAAGTAAGGAAATGATATTGAAATTTAAAGCTTTTGTCACATTTCACTCATTCTGTAATCTTTTTCCATAAGTCATTGTTCAATAAACTGTATAATTTTTGAAGAACATAGTATTTAGTTCCATAAAATTTTTAAAAAATAAAGAAAAAACCCAATTTATTTACTTGCTGCTGCCAATGACCCCTGCAATAGTTCAGTAAAAAGTGACAGCTGTCCTTTAGTGGTTTACAATGGTTAATTACAATCATAGTTTTCTACTCATACTTTTATTTCTATTTTATTTAGGATAAGCTTGTTTTGAATTACAACTATTTGCACTAAGTAAACCAAGAGTTTTTTTCATTTTCAGTTATGTTTACTACAAATGTCTGCTTGTCTGGAAATTTACATAGAAATAATGTGTATTCAGTTCCATGGAACATATATATTTTTAAAAATCCATTTAGTGCAGTCATGGGATATCAGTCCAGGGAAACAAAGAGGAAAATAGAGTTCAAGAGAATAAATGTATGTTGGGAAAAAGAATATATGAGAAAAACTGTTTCTAAGAGAAGCTTACTCAAAGAAGGTTGTAGACAAGTCTCTCACTCGCTGAGGTGGGAAAACTGAACCAGTACCAAAAACCTGGATGGTGGTGTATAAATCTTGCCGAGTAATAACCTGTAAATAGATCAGGGAAATCTAGAGTTTACAAGAGGAAACCCCATCTTCTCAGTGTGTTATTGTAGGCAGATTATTTTTGTATGTAGTTCTGTTAAAAAAACTTTAACACCCCCCCCCACTTTAAAAATGTACAAATTTGGAGTATTTAACATGTACTAAATAATGAAGATTTCATGATTGTTTTGGCATCATCCACAGACTACATTAAACACACAGACTAAAATTTCTGCTCTATACGGAAACATTTAATGCAGTCATTTTTGAGTGGATGTCTGGGCATCTCCCACTGTTGCCTGCTATGGTGAACTGGCAGACCTGGCAAACAACTTGGTGTCTATAAACAAGTAGTGGAAAAGCATCACTTTATGGATGACTAAATTCTGAATTCTCTTTGAAAATGTGTAGCCTGAGGCTTTGATAGTTCCAAGGTCTTGGGCATCTTGGGCCTGGGTATCAATGTGGATTATTCTCAAAAGCTGTGCCCTTGAATACATAGGCCTTTCAGTATTTTTAAAGCATCAATTGATCACGAGCATGTGCTTACTGTAAGAATGGAACTATACACTTCTGTACACAGATGAGTGTGTGTCAGCAGATGTGCTCCATAGAGCCAGAGCTGTTCCAGGTCTACGCTTGACTCTGACTGTGCTGAATTCAGTGATTTGCAAACCCTGAATGCTACAGCACTGGAATGAAAAATAACAGTGTTCTCAAATAAGCCATAGCTATATTGCCTCAGAGATCTGTGTAGGAACCTCTAGTGCAAAAAATACAGTGTAGTAATAAATACAGTGTAATAATAGCACTTACCGATGTGTTACCCTTTTCCTTTTCGAAGCACTTCTTTACAAACATTAACTAATTAATTAATATGTATAACTCATCATTAGACAACATTTCAAGAGCTTGGTATATAATTCTCTAGTGGCTATTACTAAGAAGTCCCTTTGAGAGGCACTCCAAAAGGTTAATGCTTAGTGTTGGAGAGATCATTAGCTCAGTCTTTCTAGACCAGTTGCTATTGCATGTATTTGATACCTTCTGTACTAATAATATAGATTTATGTGTTTAAAGCATGCGGTTTATATACTTTTTTTATTTTCTGGAGAAATTTCTAGAGGTAAGTATATTTTTATGTAACTTTATTATTTTCTAGAGATTTATTTGCATTCTACGTTAGACAGTTTGTAAGAAGACAAGCACATCAGACAGCAGAAATACCAGGGTGCTGCGCAGTCAGCTTTGTGTGATTCTTTTCAGAGTCCTGTGGTGTGAATCAGGAATGAGAAAATATTTGATTGCAAAGTTGTTGCTTTCTGAAATGCTCCTTAGAAACTTGCTTCTTTCAGTTAATTTTAGAATCACAAGTTGCTTGACTATAGTTACCCAAATCTGGGAGACATTGAGTTTCTGCCCTTTTGGTGGGTTGCAATAAGAATTTGCATTTGACTGAGGAAGTCCTTAAAATCTCTGCTTTTAAGATTTTATAAGGGGAAAACAGTATCTCTTTTCTAGGCTTCTGTCTGGGGATTAGGTTAATATAGCTCATTTGCCCTTTAACATGCCACACAGCAGTAGTGTGCTGCAGCTGACAGCTGGGACATGACAACATCTTGTTTATCAATCTTTTACGAGTATTTGATTAAGTTTATGAGAGAGGCTGGCATATTTTGTCAAGAAGGTTTATATTTAAGGTTCTTGTCATATAAATAAAGAGAAAAATGTGTCAAATATGTAAATGACTGGTGCTCCAATTTAAAGAATTTCTTTTCTGTTTTCACTGAGCAAAACAAACAAACAAAAAACATCACTTGAATTATGTTGAATTTATTTTTTATTAATCACATCAAGGGACTTTAAATCAGTGACACATTTAGCTGGAGAGGCTGGATCTGTACCTCGTCTCAGTCTGAGCCAGTCTTTTCCATTTCTCATTCCAGTACCTGAGTTTTCCTGCCTCAGGAATGAGTTGGCTGCTCCAGATCTGAACCAAACTGCAGTTTAGGCAGTATGAATGATTAGTTGCAGAGGGAGCCAAGTGAGGCTGACTTTGTAATCCTGTGTTATCTTCAGCTGGAGGAGAATTTATTTTTTTTTTGTGCACATTAGCCTTTCCTCAGAAAAAGATTGCTTACAATCTTTCATATCACTAGAAAGTTTTTCTCCAAAAAAATGAAACTCAGCACACAAAAAAAATCCCAAGTGAGTTGCCTGGTAAGCATTTAGAAGCACAATGTTTAGGAAAAACCCCATAAATTTGGTAAAGGCAGTACTAAAGGTACAAAATCAAAACCTATACATGAATTTGTGAAATTAAGCCTTTGAACAAGGATACTATAATCTTCTCAGGGATGTAGACTTTAGCTTCAGATTACTTTTCCATCACACAAGCATAGCCAAAGGCTGCTATTATACCCCCAGGATCTTTATCACCGGCAACAGCTTTGGATTTGTAGCTTCACCCATTCTGTCTAAAAATTCTATTTTAACTTAATACGTGTGCATGAAAGAAATAATGTTTGTTTATCTTTGTGAGACTTTAAAAGATTTTTCAGAATGCTCACATTACATTTGTATCAGTTTTTGTTTAATTTTAAATTGCTTAATTTTATTTTAATTTCAATTTACACAACTTTTACCAGATGAAAGGAAATACTGAATTAAAATATGTTCTGACTGTCCTTTGGAATGATGGAAAGTAACTGTATTTACCTGTAGGTTACATTTTCACCAGCTTCTTAAAGAAAGACATTTTAGGAGTGTGACACAAGATCTCTTTGTCAAGCACTTTACCCATTTTTCCTGAGCACATACATTCCAGAATAGATTAAGTCAGTTTTGCAGGTGAAAGCAAAAACTTATAAATATTTGAAAAGATCGATTAATGTGTGATCTTCAGCTACTATTTAGCAGTTGTAAAAATGAAAATGTAAATAGCTCTATTTTTCTACAGTTTCTTCAGTGATTTCTTAAACCTTTAATCTAGAGTCATTTCAGTATTTTCATTTACCCTGATTAAGGTCAGAGAAAAAATACATTTGGTAAAAGCCTCCCCCCTCCCCCCTCCAGGAAATAAAATTCACTGAGTTCTTTAATAAAGTTCCTTTGAATTTGTTGTGAAAAAATAAATAACAAAGGTCTTTTCCCTTTATCCCTTTTCCCCCTTTCCTTTTCTCTTTATTTTTTCTTTTTTCCTTTCCTGTAAAGGAGAAAAAAGTAGGAAAAGACTAAAACTATCCCATATTTTCTTGGATAAAAACAATTAAATCAGATGAAAATAAAATTTAAACACAGCTACTGACTACTTTTGCTGGCTTAATAGGAGTCTTACTTGGTAGTATTCTTGCCATTCTTCTACCACACTTGATTGTATGGGCGGTATATTTTTGTGCTATGGCATTGCGATTATACACTCTTCCCCAGGTTTTTAGTTTGGAGAGTCCCTGCTTGGTAGCTAACTCAGTTTCAGTTCCAAAGATAAACATTACACTTGGGAATAGGTGTCATTTCAGCATGATAGTCCATGACATTGAAGGATTAACAGATTATTTAATCAATAGAACCCATTGTTTGGTCAGAGACAAACAAAAAAACCCAATGTCCTAGGCATTAATTCATGGTATTTATTGTGATAGCATTCATCACGGTGTTCCAATTAGCTATTAATGTATATGTCAGAAGTATTAACATAAGATTTGCACTGTAACTCATCATTGATTAACTGGACCATCAGTTTAAAGTGCTACAGGAATTATACAAAGTGGCTGTCTTTCGCTTTCAGCTATGTTTAATTTATGCTCATTACAGTTTCCAAGGATACATTTTTTTGCTGCATATGCAAATGTTACGATCACCTGTTATTTAATAAATCAAAATAAATCTTTAGACAGTATGATATTCAAATGAAGCAAACAGGATTTATGCACAAGTAATGTAAAATGTTAAAGAGAGGAAAATGTTCCTACCTTCTTTTTATTTTTAAAAAAATAATAATAAAAAGAAACACCTATTACTGCAGTGCTTGGAGATAGTTAAAACTGCAGTTAAAATCAGATACACCCCCCCACACACACCTTACAATAAAAAAAAGGCAGTGAAAATATTCATATGCAAAACCAGATAATCATCTTGTAGTGGTTTAGCCCTGGCTGGAGGCCAGATGCCCACCAAAGTCAGTCTATCACTCCCCTTTGTAGTTGGACAGGGGAGAAAATATATATTGAGAGGCTTAGGAATCAGTGTAAGGACAGGGAGAGATCATCCTGTCATCAACAACATGGGCAAAACAGACTCAACACAGAGTGAAGGAAAGAAAACTCTCTAATTCATTACACTACACCACAGACACGGTGAAACGGGAGTCAGGAGCGTGACCAGATCTTAAAACAATGCAACCGGATATTAAAACACTTTCCCTCCACCACTCCCTTCTTAGCAGACTTTAGTCAGGCTTTTTGCTCCCTTCTTCCCTCCCATTGTGGCACGAGGGGGTGGGCAGGGACTGGGGAAATGGGGTTCTCAGTCACTTCCTCATGAGCTGTTTTCCTTTTCCAGATCTTAAAACACCTCTACCTACCAGCCCCCCTCCCCCCACTTCCCCCGCTCCTTTCTTAGCAGACTTCACTCTAGTCATGATTTCACTCCCTTCTTCCCTCCCATCATGGCACCAGGGGGTGCAGGGACTGGGTCAGTTCCTTGCAAGTTGGTTTCCTTCTTGGCCAGGGAGGAGGGGGGCATTCATTCCACATCCTTCCACTGCTGCACCGTGGGGTCCCACCCATGGGAGACAGTCCTCCACAAACTTCTCCAACGTGAGTCTTTTCCCACACGGCTTTATCTCTTCATAAGCTGCCCTGCCGTGGATCACTGCTATGGTGGGCAGTCATAAATCACAATGTCTCTCAGTCCCAGTCCTCCACGGGGTCACCAGCCTCCCCACAGCAAACCTGTTTTGGCGCAAATCTCTCTCACTCATCTCTGTGTCTCTGCTTCTCTTCATGGGCTGCAAGTGCTGTCAGGGGCTTGCTCCAGTGCGGGTCACAGCATCTTCTCTATGTCTCCAGCTACTCCATCCAGCGTGGGGCCTCTCCATGGGCTGCAGGTGGAGTCTCGGCCTTTTCCATGGGCTGCAGGGGTACACCGGCTCTACCATGGGTTTCTTCATGGGCTGCAGGGCCATTTTTCTCTCTGGCACCTGGGGTCTCCTCCCCCACCCTCCCTGGCCTTGGTGCCTGCACAGCTCTTTACACCTTCTCACTCCCTTCTCTGGTGGCAAAATGCACCTGCTTCCATTTTTTTTTTTCTCCTATATGTGATTCACAGAGGCACTGTGACCTTTGCCGATTGGCTTGGCCCTGGTCAGCAGCAACTTTGGCCTTGAATTGGACAATGTTTACAGTCTGGGGCCTGCAGAGCATTCCAGCAGCTCCTTACAGCAGCCGTTTTCTGCAGCCCCCATTCTCTCCCAGAATCCAGCTACGCAAAACTGCAACACATCTTTTGTTTACAAAGGAATATCCTCACGTCCCAAAAAAAGACTTTGGGACACTTTATTCATCACTAAAATTTCTAAACCTATATGTCCCTCAGATGCCAACCAGACTGATAGCCATTCTGATATACGCTACAGATTTTCTATATTCAAAAGAGTATACTAATATTTTGCCAAATGAGATTCAGACAGTTTCCTTCTTGATTAAAGTTGCTAGCTGGTCAGCATGTGAAGGCATTGTTTTTTTTCTTTGGACGAAGGATGTGATGATGGTCTAGAAGAACACTAAAAGAGGGTGTTAGTGCTTTTAAAGCCCATGGGATTCAATAATTTCCACCTGTTAATGATAATCCAGTGAGCCTATCCATTGTAACCTGGATCAATGAAATAGGACAGATCACATGTTAGGGAGCACCCAGTCATGTTTTAGAGGGGTAACAAAGAAATTCCCCAGGATATGGTACTATAGCAGGTTAAAAAGACTTTTAGTTTTCTTCAGAGCGTAAATATTTCCCAAGCTGATAAAAATGAAGATTAATGAACTGGTAGAATTGAGTGTCTGTGATGCAGGTATTAGTATTGTCATCTTGTCCAAAAATAGTTTATGTAGTAAACATTGAGGTTTGCCTGAAGTCTTTCAAATGTAGACATAGGGCCCTAGGACAAAAAGGCGTTAAATTTCAAGTTGATTTTTATGTCTTTTGTTGTTGGGTTTTTTGTGGGGTTGTTTGGGGTTTTTTGAGGGGGTGGGGGTGTGTGTTTGTGGGGTGGTTTTTTTCCTCTTTTCCTTTTCTTAATAACTTAATTCTTATCCGGTATTTCGATCTTCATGGAAAATGTGAGTTTATGATTATGGGTTAATGGCATGAAAACAGCATCCAGATATTAAGCAGAAGACGTTCTAGGGGAAAAACTGTTATAAATAAATGTTGAGTCCTGCCGTTTAATTTTGTTATTCATTTGCAGTGAATTAAACCCAAAGTATTTAATTTAATCTTCTACATCATCTTTGTCTTACATTGATTGGACAGATGGGAATCAGTCCCTTAAAGATACTGCTTCAGCAAATTTTAGTATTTTGTAGTTTGAATCGTACCTACTTTTTTAACTGATACAAAGGAATTCCATCAACCAAAATACAGATTTTTCCAGTTTTTTTTTCTTTTCTTTGTAATGTTAGGTTGTCTGCAAAGTTTGTTTTAGCTATCAAAAAATAAGTTTATTATGAGAAAGCATCTTTAGTTCATGTAACTGCTGCTTAGGACTTCTATGTGGGTAGAAACAGCTGTAGTAGAAACAGGTGTAGTGCTAATATCATGAGAAATTAATATTTTATCTTCTGAAGACAGAACAGGCAGAACAAATTCTTCTTTTTTTTTTTTAAATGATATGTTTATTTTGACAGATAATGCATTTGGTAGCAACAGTAGTAGAAGAGGTAGAGTGAGCCTCATAATGTATTAGGAATTAAAACTTGTAGAATTCTCATAAGATAAAAAGTTCTTTTTAATGGTTCCTTTTACTGTTTAGACAAGGAGAGACATTGCATTATGTATGACATTTTGTTCTTGAAAGAAGAAAGAAATAGGCTCCAAAGTTTCTGGGGAAAAGCTTAACCTATATCAAAGTGATTAAAAGAAATCATGGAAAAAAAAGTGACAAAGCTGTGTGCATTTAAGCTAATCTTCTAGGGAGAATGTTTTATGATTAGCTAATTCTGCTTTTGGGGTGACTTAGCTGCAGTGTTAAGTATGATTACTTTGGAATGGTCTTTCAGATATTTTAAATAGAATTGAAAGAACACGGATGGCTCTAAAATAACTTACTGCATTTGGACACGAGTTGATGTTCAATTATTTAAAAAGGAAATCTATGACAAATATCAAATGGCAAAAAATAATCCAATTTTATGTGTACCAGAAAATGGGAGAGATCATTTATAAATTGTTATGAAGAAAAAGAATTAAGAATTAGCAATCTCAAAGTACCATATGCAAAGTAAGATTAAATTGAAATAATGGTTCTTAAAAGTATGTTGGAATTGAACTGATTTAAGATTACACAACTTAATATAAAACTATTTTTTTCAATTAATTTATGTATTGCAGATACGTAACTGAATTTTGAAAGAAAATGCAAACTATAGTATGGTTATGATTAGCAAAATAACAAATCTGGGCAACTGTGGAAAATACAGTTACTGAACATCTGCAGTTACAATTACTCTGTGAATGTTGCTAATGTCATAGATTCAGTGGAATATCTGAAAGTATAAAATTAAAGAGATTGCATTTTTGAATTGAGTACTGTAGAAAAAGTAAATCTTCCTCTAGTAGATTCCCTAGATGACACCTCACTATGCATTACACCCACTCTGAATACAAAGGTATTCCATCGTGAGGAGAACCATGAGCAGAGGATTGAAAAGAAGTTTAAAGGATGTAACGGTGCTGTGGCACAGGGTTATGCTCTTTGTGTTTCCATCCGTAAATCAATGTGGTGTCTCAGCAGCTCTTGGTGGTTTGCTTCCTCCCACATGATTTTATTCACATGCCCAGTATTATATCTGTGTAATTGTCATGTCTGTTGTGCAAAATTACCCTATCATAGGGTTTGCGGGTGGCCTGAATCTTACTCCTGTTATCAGGCAACATGTGTTGGCTGTCCTGCTGATGTTCCTACATAGACAGGGGAATTTGAAGTCCTTTGGTACAAATGTCAGAAAGTGTTTGTATCTGCTAATGTAACAGTTCAGTCAAAAATCTGTCCAGATCTTTCAAAATATGATGTGTGATTTCTTTTACTTCCTGCTGCTCTTCAAAATGATCTTATTGTCTTTTAAAGGTTTTAGATTATCCAGCTTTTGATCTCTTTTTCATCTGTTATTTTTTCTTTAACCTTTTCCTCCTTTGTTCTATTCAAGGCAGAGTCCCAGTAAACTCCCTTGTCTTCCCCTTTACTCAGCCAGTCTACTGATGACATGATCTGCAGCGGAGTAGAACTCCAAAAGTCTTTTACAATGCCACTTCCATACTCTTCTAACTGTGGAATTAAATGTCTGGGACATCTTCCTTAATATGTACAAAATTATTTGCTATGTTTAATCTCCCCAAATCCTTAAAGATTTTGTTTGAAAATCCAGTGTTTTGCTCAGTTTTAGAAAATAAAACTTTGTCACCCAAAGGAAAATACTGTGACTCAGTTGTTCGTTCTAGTTAGCTGGAGTGTTAACCTTATCTGATTGGAGGGGAAAAGCCTTAGGTTACACAGTACTTAAGAACCTTTTTCATCTGTCTTTTCAATAAACTAGCTGGCGCAGGGCTGATACTACTTTAACAGCAAAAAAGGGCAAACATTCAGATAGTGAAATCATTCCATTGACTTTGAGGTACTGGCTATTAAAAATAAAAAATATGAAATTCAGAGAAATACATTAACTCTGCTTGCATTGTTTACTTAATGCAAACTGGAAATTATAGTTTTGACTTAATCATGTTTCAAGGCTATTTAAGAAAAAATAGCATACTTAGTAAATGATTGTCCTCCATTTTCTGTTATTAAGTTATTTTTTTAGGCATGTAAATATTCTAAATCTTAATGTAGTAGGAAGATTTTTGATTTTAGACCGATGTGCTGTGCAGATGTAAAATTACAATCTCTTCTTTTTAGAAGAGATAAGTAGTGGTGTTTGTCTCCAGACTGAACACCTAAAATATAAAGTAAAATTGCCTGGGCTCGTAAAGCATTGCGAGTACATTAGATTTTTGCATGAATGTTTTAAATTAATCTTTGGTAATGTCGCATGTGAAATATTGTAACCTTGTCTGGCAGTTTTCAATGAAGATAGTAATTTACTTGTATGCGCAAAACCTCTCTTTTATTACTAAGATGATGACTGCAAGAGGTGTTTATTATAAGATAATAATACTCCTGAGGGAAAAGAGACACTTAATGCAGCTGTTTCTTGAAATGCTTCAGGAGTCTTGATTGATCTGTAATCAACAAGGTTTGGATAAAACACATGTGAAAGTAATAAAGCACCCACAGAGAGGAACTGTCTGGGAACATTACAAATTGCGTACTTCTGGAGACATTTGCTACATACGATATCTTCAGCATTTCTGAATTAACTAAAATTTTTCATGTCTGCTGAGAAGTTAGTGCCCAAAACTCTCAGCTCAGAACCCCTATCATCAAAAAAAGAAAACGAAAGTCTAGGTACAATTTAATTGTGTAATCTATACTATATTCTCACTAACTCTGAATGCAAAAAGAAACCTGAAGTGTTTCCAAAATTTTCAAGAGGACCAAGCCTGGACCAGCAGTGTATAAATTAGGACTTTTTGTGACCAAGGCTTATTTCAGGGATACCAGCATGCAATAATGATATATTTATTGAGATACCATATAGCATGTGTCTCATAGAGCTTTCATACTTGTTTTTTCATCCTAGATTGAGATGCAAATGAAAAGCTGAATAGTATTTTATGTGAAGTCATTATGTAAATTATAGCACTTCCATTTTAATTTGAATATAAACACACATATGATTTCCTCAGAGTTCTTACTGAAAAACAGGAATAAAGGGGGAAGTTTTGTAGTAGGTAATTTAACAGGACATTTAACTAATTTGTGCAACAGTTTAAACAATACTGAGTTTTTCCTTCAACTCTAATGGGAAGTTGAGTGTTTAAAAATCTCTCTCATGCAGTAAGTAGTGATATGAAACACTTGCTACAGGCTATTTACACATACTTCCTTGGTGCCAAATGCTTTCATTTAGCTATCTAAACTTCTTGTCCAACACCTTTTTTCTTCTGTTTCTCAATGTAGTAGGAAAGTACTGTGATAGTACTAGCATTGTGGAACATTTTCAGAGTTGTGGCAAAGTAAGATTTTTTATTTTTTATTTTTTTTTAGGTAGTAGTTGTTGACTTCTTTGTAGAAGAAGATGAGATCTACCCCTGAAATATGTGGAGTGTTAATACAAACATGTAAGCAACTGCATTATAATTAATATGTAGGCAGTGGACTGAAAGTATGTTTGTGATATTTCTAAAGGAAATTATTGAGATATTGCACTTTCCATTGAAAAACGCCCTACAATCTTTAAAATTGAATTTGTAAGTATAGAAGAACACACTAGCTAGTGTCATTCTCTTCCAGTCCCATGAGATTATTTTAGTGGTACAAATACAAAAAATTAATTTGGATAATAATAGATTAGTAGAAAGCCTCTTTTGCAGGAAATTCACAACAATAAACTAAAGATTTTACAAAACATTAAATGCTAATCCTCCCTTCCATTAAAAAGTAGTTTAACTGGTTTTGATTTTCATTTTTTGCTCCACAGTCTGTGTAGACTATATCAGCATAAAATCTGCCTTGAATTTCATGCATAACCAAGCATCTATTCTCCAAAATAATACAGTATTTTGAAAAACTCTTGGCATATACAAGACCTATATATAAACAACTACAAGTGCTTCATACTTGAGGAGAATTTTTCAAGTTCTCAGACATTGTTATCTAAGAAAAAATATTGCCAAATATATATATATATACACATATATATAATTCTTACTATAAAGAAATATTAGTCACTTCTTATTGAGGATGAAGAAAACTAATTCAGGTGAGGAATAAAAAGATACAGCATTACAGGCTGGGGAATAACTGAGTGGAAAGCAGCTTTGTGGAAAAGCTCCTGGGATCCTGGTAGACCACAAGTGAAGCATGAGCCAGCAGTTGTACCCTAGTAGTGAAGGTGGCCAGTGATGTCCTGGATTGCATTAGGTGAGACACAGCTCGACTGCTGTGTCCATTCATGGGTTCCCCAGTATGAGAGATGTGGAATGAGTTCGGTGAAGGGCCACTACGCCAATGAACAGGTCAGAGTATTTGTTATACAAAGAGAAGCTGAGAGAGTTGGAACTTTTTAGGTTAGAGAAGGGAAGGACTGTATGGGGCTCTTACCAATGAATATAAATGCCTGAAGTGAGAGTGTACAGAAGGCAGAGCTGGGCTTTAGGACATGCTTGTGATTTTGTATTTGATAGGAATTTGTGACAGCCATTTCTCTTGAGTAGAATAAATGGAGCTTTTATCTTTTAAAGTAGAAATTTTACTGTAAGTGTGATTTTTTTTAAACCTCTGCACTACATCTCAAATATCAGTTCATATACCTGCACAAAAATTTGAAAATTAAGTCAGGACCATTTTGAGTGCAGCAGTTCTGCTTTTTCCAACTAGCTTAATGCAAACAATTGAATTGATTGGGTATTCTTGAAAAGAACAACTAGAGCCCTGAAATTAATGGCAGCAGCAACAAAAACAACAGGTTTCCCATGTAGATACCTGCAGGCAGAAGAGACAATGTCTGGCAGAGATCGTGGTCTAGTAGTGCAGCTGACAGGGATTGCCCCTGAAAGCAATTTTTTATTATTTCTTTTTACAGTTTTTTTTTGTTTGTTTTGTTTTGTTTTTTTGTTTTTTGTCAGTTGCTGGCAAAAATCTGTGCCAGGAAGAACACTGTGAGAGAAAGTGAAGTACTCTGACAAAATTAGAGATGGATAAGTGCCAATATATGTCTGCTTTTTGAGGACTGAGGGAACTACTGTGCTGGCACATAACAGCATAGCTTTACACCAAAAACATTTACAGAGAGAAAGGGAAAAAGCCAAGACAACAGAAATATTATAAAGGCAGACTGCCAGTGATTTTAATATGATTTAATTTGCTAATTGAGAAAAATGCTGGTGTAATTTACCCAGCTTGCACATGCTACTGAGTCTTAACAGTCCTGTAGAAAAAGAAATATCTGTTTGAGGCATATGAGTGCTGTTAACTTGAAATCAGATTGTGACTTCTCATTTTGATGTAAACAAAGCTTATACAGTAAATGATAAACATTCAGGATGTGTTACTTATTTAAGTACATGTGATAGCATTTTTGCCCAAAGCTGTTTCCTGTCATTGGCTTCCAAGGTATTGAGTAGGATCCAGGCATTTTGAAATGAGTCAGGAAAGAATGTATCATAGGCTTCCAAGTTCAGCAAAGGAAACTCCTCCTGTATTCACATATTGCTGGGGACAACTGGCTACAGAGCTTATCTGAATGGGGGAAAAAAAGGGGCCTAGCCGTTCTGGTTGAGAACAAGCCGAATATGAGACAGCAGCGCACTGTTGTAGTGATGAAGGTTCACCAGTTTTTGGACTGCATTAAGAAGAATGGAAGCAGCAGGTTAAGAAAGGTGATTTTTCTCCTCTGTTCAGTGTCTGTGAAGCTGCATCTGGAATACCATGCTCTGGTTTTGTCCCTCTATTATGAGGGCTATAGCAACAAACTGGAACAAGTCTAGTGGCAAGTCACTAAGGTAGTTAGGAACATGGAAGGTAAAATGTCCAAGAGGCTGGACCAGCTGAAATTCTTGTTTAGGCTACAGGAGGAAGCACTGAAGAGAGAACAGGTACCAAACCATAATTTTACACTGCCTAAAGTGACATAAAGAAGGTGCTGCTGGACTGTTGCCAGAGGTACACCCTGTAAAGGCCATGGTGACAATTTGTAGCAAAGATAATTCCAGGTAGATACACGGGGAAAAAAAAATCTTCATCTTGGAAATTGCTAAGCCCTGGAACTGGTATCCTAAAGAGACTGCGGGCTTTGGTGATTTCTGTAATATAACTGCAAGAAGTCCTGAGCAAATTGCTTAAACATGGATATTAGTCTTGGTCTGAGGAGGAGACTGCATTTAGAAGACTTCAAGCACGAAATCTGTGTTTTTCTATGATAGTATATGGAGTTTTCCTATAGTGTGGATATTTTTACTATATTTTTCTAATGTGGACATCCATTGCCAAGTTATTTTTTGGGGTTTTTTTTGTTTTGTTTGCTTGTTGTGGGGTTTTTTTAATCCATGTGTTAGTTTTCTCACTCTTTATTTTGATGGTAACAGCCCAATTTCTTTTAAAATAGTGTTCTGGTTTAACTTTGTTTACTATTTCAGATATTGTTTTTCTTTACTGAATATGTTCAGAACTTTTGAATCGTAAAATGAAATAATAAGGCCTTTTGAAAAAGGCCTTATCCACTACCATTGTCACCAGATCCCTTGCCCACTGAGCCCCTGACTTCCCTTCTTGAGCCAATGTACTAAGAAACCTTTTGTGCTGTCTTTACCTCCTTTGCTAGTCTCAGCTCCAGCTGAGCTTTGGTGTTCCTCTCTTGATTTCTACATGAGTGGGTGATGTCTTTGTATCCCTTCCACGCAGCCTGGCCCCATCTCTGTATTTCCTTTGTATGTCTGAGCTGGAACAGGAACTCCATGTCTGTCCATGCTCACCTTCTGCTGTGCCTGCATGACATTTTGCCCATTGGAACAGACCATACATGTTCTCTAGGAAGCTATACTTGAAGACCAATTTGCTTTCCTTTCTTACAGGGTGATTATCCACATTTTCTAAAATTTATTAGGGATTTTTAATTAATATTCAACCCATTTAAATGTTTAATTTTATTATGCTATGTATTAATTGATCTAATTTTTCTTAGAGACTTTGGAATCTCCTGCTAAGTACTTTGAATACATATACATTAATGTATTTGTAAGCCTTGTACATTAAATCTTAGTAAAGCAGAAGGCATCATTGCCTCCAGAATCGTAAATGAATGAAAAATAATTCATGGGGACACCTCATGAGTTTATCTACTACAGCTTGGTGTTCCTAAACATAGAAACTGAAACTGGTAAATGCCTGCCTTACATTTATTAACAGAATCCACTCATTCGTATTCCAGTGCTTACCCTGTCTTACAGCTCATTTAGTTTTTTTCTTAAATTTTAGCTCATTCCTTTGAGTTCTTTTCCCTATAGAAATTGAGAACCTTGTTTTTTTTTGGGTTTTTTTGGTTTTTTTTTTTGGACAACCTTTAGCATATAGGAACATTGTAATTTTTGATCTCTTCAGGTTTCCTTCATTCTAAATAAAGGAAACTCAATTAATTCAGCCTTTTCTTCTGGGGATTTTTTTTCCAGATTGCTTATCACTATTAGTGCTCTCTTCTGAACTTTCTCTAATTAGTTCTCACCTTTTCAGAAGAACAGTGCTCAAAGTTAAACATGCTATTCCAGTTGAGACTTTTGCATTACAGAGAAGAAATATTTTTTGTGTTTTACATTATTTCTGTATCATAAAGAGAATTACTTACTATTTAGGGAGGGGTTTTTTGAATTTTCTGACAGTTTCAACTTAGTTCAGAGCGAGACCCCAAGAAAACTTTAAAGGGAAATTTTGGGATTTGGTTAAATTTACTGATGATATTTCAGTCTATTTCAACTATTTAATTTCTGATTATGAAATATGGATGATAGAGGTATATCAGTGATATAGCAGCAATCAAGATGTTGTCCAGAAAGTGTTGGACCAGTTTGAGAAAATAAAGGCTTGCTATCTGTGGTCACATAGCTGAAAACAAGTTTTTGGGAAATGTGTTTGTCGTGTTACAATACATGTAGAAAAAATACGTTGCAGTTAACTCTCTTACTCATTTTTTTATTATGGTGCAGTGGCTAAATGTTGTTGTACATACTGACCTCAGCTAAGAGCCAGTCATGAGCTGCCTGCACTAGATGTTTGAACTAAGTGAGAGCCCAGTGCTGTGGTTTAACCCAGCAGGCAGCTAACTGCCATACAGCCCTTCTCTAGCAGCAAACTGGAACAAGTCCATTGGATGATCAGTAAGGTGGTTAGGTGGGTGGATGATACTAAATTTATTGCAACTGTAGGTTCAAGAAAGGAGATATTTTATTTGGATCAGATACCGAGTCTGCAAAATCAAGTAAGAGAACATTTCCTTCTTAATGAGGTAAAACTCCACTCAAAATACAGGAGATTAATTAATCTGATCTCTGAAAGTTATCTGCGTCTCCAGGAAGTGATACCACACTGATAATGAAAATTGCCTACTGAGGTATACTAATTTTGAGGGGAAAAGATTAAATTTGTCTAGAATCATAGGACTTCAGAGTAGATCATCCCACCAGACAGATGTATATGTTTAATGTCTATAGTTTGAGACAGACAATGATATTTAGAAATTATTTTAAATGGTGGGTTTTAATTTCTTCACCCATGGATTTTATGAAGATTGTAATGACATTGCTTAGTTTGGATGCTGTAAATACATACTTTTATTTGCACTTTACCTTAGAGAAACTTGAGCTGAGCGGTTTAAAAGTAAATGGTAGGCCATCAGGTTTTCATCTGTTTACCTTAAATAAGCAGTCATTCTCCTCAGTTACAGGGATAGCTAGTGTTTGGTTCCAAGAAATATCATCAAAGCTGAGTGTGTCACCAGAGAGGCTGCACAGGCTAGGTGGAGAGTGGGTGTTTCATTTAAAATAGGACGAAGTGATTTTTCAGTGATAGTCAGGAAATCTACTTGGATAAATCCTGATGGCTCACAGGGAATTTGTCATTGATGGAGAAAAAAAGAAGTATTAGGAGCTTGATGTGTTGCCTAGTGGAATATGAAAATGAGATGCCATATGGTGGAACAATAAAAAAAGAAGATAGGATCCCATTATTACATTCAGTGTGGTGTTTCCTCTCTGTAAGGGGAGAAGTTTTAGAATTACATACAGCTTCTTGGAAAGGCTTTATTTGGACTCAAACATATAGTTCTGCTGTTCTGGTAAATAAGCTTAGGACATGAGTGCAATTAAGGGCCACTGAAATAATAAAAGTACCAGACATCTTATATTATAATATTAGAGAGTCTGTGAAGAAAAATTCCATCAATTGTAAACTCTGGGAAAGGCAAAAATAGCTTCCTAATTAAAGGATGCTGGTGGTACAGCTAGAAGTAACAAATGGGATTATGCTGATCATTAATATATTTATATTTAAAGAAAACTCATCACTATTAGAGCAGGAAAAGTCTGGAATAGAGTCTTTTAAAGTAAGAATAATGGAGACTGAAAAACCTTATTACTTCTAATATTGAGGTTAATAAATATATGAAAATAGGAGATGATTTGGTGTCCCAGTATCAGGAACTATGCTCAGTGATCCACATAGTCATTCGTATATTATATTGCGACTCTTCCATAACAACCTCCCCCACTTTCTCTTCACAGGGAAGTTCACCTTGTCAGGTTTATATTCCAGATACAACATGCTTCTTTGTATATGCATCAAGAGCAGTCCAGGAGTGTATTTCTCTCCACTTCCCTTTTTCTAACACCAAGGTGGCCACCTTTTACTGGAAGCTGATAGAGTTTATCAGAGATGTGGCTTTTTTTGTGCCAGGGAATGGTTCTGAGCACATTGTTTTTACTAGTGTAAGTATAGGCTATATTTCTTAATTTCTCATATATGACTTTTGGATAATCATGGATTATAAAATCTATTCTTCCAATGCTACTTACACATATAACAGTGATAATATATTACAATGATGAAGATGATGATGATGAAAGAAGTGTGACTGAGCATCTAGGGAAGGGGAGGAAACACTGGACTCCTTGAAATGCTGAGGTACAGATAGTCAGGTACTCATTCAATCTATGCCCTGCCTCAAAGTACCATGAACCAGTTCATCTCAGTCCAGTAGAGTTTCACATACTTGGAGAAAATGTTTAAAATGTCATCCTACTGATTTTAATTCAGCATTTATAAGATAGAGTCACAGAATCATATAATTTTGGTTGGAAAAGACCTTTAAGATAATGAAGTCCAACCATTAACCTAACACTGCTAGTCCAACCACTAAACCCTGAGCACACATGTAAATACCTCCAGGGATGGTTATGCAACTACTTCTCCAGACAGCCTGCTCTAGTGATTGACAACTCTTTTGGTGAAGACATTTTTCCTAATAGCCAATCTAAACCTCCACTGGTGCAACATGAGTCCATTTTTTTCTTGTCTTACCACTTGTTGCTTGGGAGAAGAGATCAATGCCCTCCTGTCTACAGTGTCCTCTCAGGTAATTGTAGAGAGCCATAAAATCTCCCCACAGCCTCCTTTTCTCCAAGGTAAGCAGCCCCAGTTCCCTCAGCTGCTCCTCATAAGACTTGTGCTCTAGACCCTTCACCAGCTGAGTTGCCCTTCTCTGGACACACTCCAGTATCTCAGTGTCTTTCTTGCAGTGTGGGCCTAAAAATGAACACAGAACTCGAGGTGCAGCTTCACTAGTGCCGGGTACAGGGGAATGATCATTACCCTAGTCCTTCTGGCCATACTAGTTCTGACACAAGCCAGGATGCCATTGGCTTTCTTGACCACCTGCACACACTGCTGGCTCTTATTCAGCCACCTATTGACCAACACCCCCAGGTCCCTCTCTGTCAGGCAACTTTCCAGCCACTCTTCCCCAAGCCTGTAGCATTGCATGAGATTGTTGTGACCCAAGTGCAGGACCCAGCACTTAGCCTTGTTGAACCTCATACAGTTGGCCTCATCCCACTGATCCAGCCCATTTAGATCCCTCTACAGAGCTTTCGGACCCTCAAGGAGATCAACAGTCCCACCCAGCTTGGTGTTGTCTGCAAACTTTCTGAGGGTGCAATCTTGTCATCCAGATCATTGATAAAGATGTTAAACAGAACTTGCTTCTTAATACATTTACTGACATTTAACATGATTTATTCAATAGAACCTTGCACCTGTAATCATGTTGTTACAAGGGAATATTAGCCCTGATTTTTTCACGTGTTTCCCCCCAGCACCTTGTTGCTCTAGAACAAAGTGAAAAACTTTAAGGAATCTGCTTTGGTATAGAATGGAGTCTCTTATCTTCATCTGCATCCATTGTCAATATTTTTGTGCTATATTAAATTTACTCAGATGATGTTGTGTGAAGTTGGCTTTTTCATTTGTTAAAAATAACTTCAGAAATTTTAATCTTATGTGTCATGTTGTATGCATCCCAATTAATATAATTTACACAAATTTATGAATCATATATAATTTGATATTCGCCTAGATATAAAGATACATGTATATGGTTATACAATATTCTCTAATTCATATTGTTATTCATAACAGCATTAAGCATTCATATGCTTTTGGGTGTACCAGGAGCTATCTCATCAAGCTAATAATTAGGCATTAGGGATAAACTCCTGTCTCCATGGCCTGAAGCTCCCACTTTTTATTCAAAATTATGCAAGAGATGGTTTACATGCATCTACTCCTTTTGAAAGTGAGAGTAGGTTGGCTATAATGTACATATTAGAGAAAAAGCAAGAGTACAAAGTGCTTTGTCTGTCATTCACCACTTTTGGCAGTTGATGGTGCAGTAAGTGGAAGGACATGGAGAAAGGGACTGGGAATATTTATGGAGAATATTTAGGGAGAACACTTTTTTTTTTTTGCATGTTCCAAAGCACTTTTAGGACTGAGTGTAATGTGTTCAGTTTACAGTACAGAATGTGGATTCTCCGGAAAAATGTGAGTAAATGTTACAGATGTAATTACCAATAGTGGTATTTTTATTTCTAATAAGGAAATAATGCCCATATTATTGTATTTCAAATATAACCAGTAACTTAAAAGTTTAAAAGCCTACCCTGACATGAAAAGAAAAAGATACTCATTTTCTCCTGCAATGATGCCAGGAGCAAGACAAGTAATAAATTAAATATCTACCATAAATACTATGGTATTTTAACATGCAAAAGCCGAAATACTGAAAAGCTAGGATTTCATCAGCTGAATTAAAGGATCTAGAAGTTATTCTTTATGTTTTTATTTTGGCATGCTTTTGCCTTAGATGGCAAATCTCAGTTATTTAATTATTACATTATCTGATTATTTGTTTCTTAATTTAATGATTTCATTTAGAACACAGATTGCACAGAAATATGTTTATAGAACATGCACTCAGTTTTTGTGCATAATTGAACAAATGCTTTTAAATACAAAACTCCATCCCATAAAGATACGCTTACATGGGCATATGCACATATGTTAATATATATGTAGCTCTACATGTGCATATGGGTATGAACAGTATCTAGTGCATTGGCATGTGTCTTTGTGGAGGGTTAGCCCTAGCTAGATGCCCCCCAAAGCCACTCTGTCAATCCCCTCCTTAGCTGGATCGGGGAGAGAAAATATAACAAAAGGCTTTTGGGTTGACATAAGGATAGGGAGAGAGAACTCAGCAGTTACTGTCTTGGGCAAAACAGACTGAACTTGGAGAAATTGGTTTAATTCATTACCAATCAAATCAGAGGAGGATAATGATAAATAAAGCAAAATCTTCAAACTTTTTCCCTCCACCACTCCCTTCTTCGTGGCACTTAATATACTCCCGATTTCTCTACCTCCTCCTCTGAGCAGCTCAGTGGGATGGGGAATTCAGACTGTGGTCATTTCATTACATCCCTGCTGTTGCTTTCTTCTCACATTCTTCCTCTGCTCTAGCATGGGGTCCCTCCCACAGCAGACAGTCCTCCATTAACTTCTCCAATGTGGGTCCTTCCCACAAGCTGCAGTTCTTCATGAACTGTGCCAGAATCAGTCCCTTTCACAGAGTGCAGACCTTCAGGACCAGGCTGCTCCAGCATGGGACCCCTACAGGGTCACAAATCCTGCCAACAAACTTGCTCCAGGGTGGGCTCCTCCACAGAGTCACAGGTTGTGCCAGGAGCCTGCTCCAGGGTGGGCTTCCCACAGGGTCACAGCCTCCTTTGGGTACTTTGGGTATCCACCTGCTCATGCAGGATATCTGCTCCACCATTAACCCCCATGGTCTTCTCCATGGGCTGCAGGGCAATCTTTGCTCTAGTGCTTGGAGCACCTCCTCCCCCCGCTTCACTGACCTTGGTGTCTGCAGAGGTGTTCCTCTCAGGTAGTCTCTCTCCACCCTCCTGTTTGCTGTTGTGCAGCAGGGCTTTTCCCCCTCCTTCTTAACTATGTTATCCCATAGGCACTGTGCCATCACTGATGCCCTGTGGCATCTCTGTGCCCTGTGACAGGTCTGTCTTCGAGTTGGCTGATTTTGGCTCTGTCAGACTTGAGGGAAGTTTCTGGCACCTTCTCACAGAAGCCTCCCTTGCAGCCCAAAACCTTGCCAAGCAAACCCAATACAGTCTTCCACTATTTATAGTAATGATTAAATATTTCACCAAAGTTTTTTGAGCAAAGAGACCTGGTATACTGGACTTTGAAAGTTCCCAAGTCTTACATAAAATCAGTGTTCCACCACATGTTCTGTTGCATTTCTTGCTTCATACATCAAGATACTCCAAATTTGTGCCACATCTTTTATCTCTGGGGATTTATACTAAGTACATACCAGACTAGGCCCTATAGTAATTGCCAAAGTTTAAGATAAATTGAAAAATTTCTTATTAGGTGGGGTCATTACATTTTTGTGTCTAACTTGTTGTAGAAATAATACTGAGAATCTAACAACTAAACAGATTGTGAAACAACATCTGTGATAGAGTGGTGCCTGTATTAAAGTCTATAATACTCAGCTTGATTGTCATGATGAGAAGCAGGCATAAAACTACTGAAGTTTGAACTCACAGCTGAAATGTAAGTATTACATGGCCTGATGATTTTAGCATTTTTTTTCAAATGAGGGAAACCACTGGGCAAAAATGAATGGTGAGTGTCTTGTTCTCACTGTTTGTCCTTTTTATTGTGCATCTGTCTTTTGTAGAGGGACAGAATTAATCTCTGGTATCTACAATGTGTGGCAGTTGGAGCAGTTGGCAAATATTCTGTTAATTTTCCATCTAGTAGTTAATGGATGTACTTACAGAAACAGTCATGGATCTATTACTAAACAAACTATGTAAAGATGCTTTGGCCCAGGGCACCGCCTTTGGGTTATCTTTAGAATATAATCCTTTCTATGCTAATATACTATGCTAATAGAAGAAGGTCTTACGCTTAAGACCCACATTTACATTTTCCCTGAATTTGATAACTTATAAATACTATATATATATACTCTGTCTTTTCCTGCCCCAAAACTCTTTTTCAGTGGAGATGCAAATCTCTGAAAAACAGAATTTAAATGAACTTTCTGTCTTCTCTAATATATCCCAGTAAATTATTTTTTTTGAGATTTGTAGTTCATAAGCATTGAAACGACCTGAAATCCCAGAATCTCAGCACTTGCTTAAGCTTGCCTTTGACTAAGCTGGGTTCAGCTTGTTTTTATGACTGGCCACGTGATCATTGCATCACCTGTTTTATTTAACCGAAGCTCTGTGAATGACATCCATAAAAAGAGTTTGACTGCAAGAGTCACAGCAAAAGAAACAATTGCCCTTTCTGGCAGCTGAAGCTGAGTGAGGCTCCTGAGCAACTTTAACACTTCAGCTGGCCATCAAAGAGAAAAACATAAACTGATAAGAAAACTAGGCCCATGGCAATCCCAAAAGCTGAGGACATATTCAACATTGAACTTCCAGCAAAGAGGGACAACTGACAACCTGTGAACCCACCATGTGTCTTCTTGAGGAAGACAGGTGCCTCTGACCTTTGGACCCAGAGGGGTGAGCATAACGCCAATGGGAAGAGGCAGCTATAAGCAAGTTTTCTTGCATAACAATTTTAAGGGCATTATTATTGACATTGTTCTATATTAATTTGGACTTCTAAGCATTATTGCTGTAACAGGGCTAATAACTGTTTGGATTTTTTGGGTTGGATTTTTTTACTTTTCTTTCTTTCCTTTTTTCCCCAAATATCTGAATTTGCTATCAAAAATTCTTGGCTCCACATAGATACAATGTGTTCTTTTTTGCCTTAACAAGATTTTGAGTATAACACTACCTTTGGGAGATCTTCACAAGTGTAACACAGTCTGTTCCCACAGCCTAAACCCACTGTGTCCTACTGCATCAAAGATACTTGCCCCTACATATAGACCTGAGAATTTTACAAGCAGTTGATTTAATATTTTTAAAACATCCCAGGATGGTTGAGGTTTGAAGGGACAACTGGAGGTCATCTGGTCCAACCCCCCTGCTCAAGCAGGGACACCTAGAACCAGTTTTCCAGGACATCTCCAGAGAGCTTTGGAATATCTCCAAGGAAGGAGACTCCATAACTTTTATAGGCAACCTTTGTCAGTGCATAGGCACCCTTCAATAAAAATGTGTCCCCTGTTGTTCATATCAAACCTCTTGTGTTCCACTTTGTGCCCATTGCCTCTTGTCCTGTCACTGGGTACCACTGAAAGAGCATGGCTCCATCTTCTTCACATCCTCCTCCCAGGTATTTCTACACATTGACGAGATCCCCCTGACCCTTCTCTTTAGGCTAAACAGTCCCCCTCAGCCTTTCCTCGCAAGAGAGATGCTCCAGTCTCTTCACCGTCTTTCTGGCCCTTTGCTGGATTCTGTCCAGTATGTCCCAGTCTCTCTTGTATTGGGGAGCCCAGAACTGGACCCAGCACTCTAGGTGTGGCCTTACCACTTAGTGGAAGGGAAGGGTCACTTCCTGCTGGCAACACTCTTATTGCAGCCCAGGAACATCATTAAACAAGGGCACCTTGTGACTTATATCCACCAGGAACCTGGATATTTTTCTGCTAAGCTGCTTTCCAGCTGAGTGGCCCCCATTATTTGATGGTGCTGGGGTTGTTCCTACTTGGGTGCAGCATTTAGCATTTCTCCTTGTTGAACTTAGTGAGGTTCCTGTTCTCCCATTTATCGAGCCTGTAATATATTTTTGACATCAAAAATTTATAATGGTTGGTGTTGTGTGAGTGATAAATACCTTTCTTTCTCTTTACCAAAAGAACAAGCAAACATATTTTTTTTTTTTCAGCTCTACTCTTTCCAAACCCTTCATTGTTTCCCTCCCATAGATAGCTCCTCAGCCAGTATGCTACCCAGTAGACTACACACTCACTCAAATCCAACATGTTAATTTTACATTGGCCTATTACATCTAATGAACTGTAACTCAGAGAGAGAGATGGTATAGGCTGCTTCATTAAATCTGGATTTTATAAATGGATATGCTTACAAAAATGTGTTGAAGAGAACTCTAAAGTTTATTTGGTTATTCAATAACTAATTCACAACTTAATTTTTTTGCTTTTAGACATTCATCCTCAGCAGGACAGCTCTGTCAGAAATGGCAAGACTGTATGCTCCAGTAATTTTTCTTTCGATAGAGGAAGCACTCCTTGCACTTAAGATGAGTATTCCTGGCAGCCCTTTCACAGATAGACAACTTTTTAAAAGAAATTTTTCTCTGATTTCCACACTTGCCTTCAGAGCCTATGAATTATATTTTTTTCCAGATGTGTACTGGCACTGAACTGGTTTTGTGGAGAAAAGAGTCATTCTTTCTCCCTGAGGATAGCTAGAGACTTACCAGACAGACACAGCTGTTGAAGCTATGGGAAGGCAGGGTTAGCACTTGAGATAAGCATCTTACAGCTCTTCAGTACAGAATACACAATGCAAACACAAAACATACTATCCTGAAAATTGTGGAGTTCTAAGTTCAAAAACCTTTTAATCCTCCTATTCATAGGTCCCTCTAAACTGATGTTCTTATACACACTTTACTGTGTCCTGATGTCCCAGTCCTGGTCAGAGTGCAGTGTGATTCTCACCTAACCTAAAGTCCTTGATTTCTTGTGAATAGAAGCTATTTTCTTAGAGGAAAGCTAGACCTACCGAGCATGTGGGGTGATGACGGGCCAAAGAATGCATCTGGACCTGGTGCCTGCAAACACTGCTGCATCCCCTGGTTTTGACAAAGACACAGGTAATAATTCTTTTATTAGACCTACTAATTTGAAGGTTGGCAAAGGATTTCTATTGCACTGAGCTTTCCTCATTTTCTCCGATGCCACTGCTTCTTTTATAAGCAATCTCTACAGCTGACTGTGTATTGTGTATATGGGTTATTCAAATTTTAGTTCCTTTAAGACCCACGCTGAACTGGGAAAACCATGCTAGGATTTGATACTTTTTCTGGAGAAAAATTTCACTTATAGCAAATGAAATTTGAACTCATGTGTTTATCGTTCTGAGGAAAGCAAATTCAAGACTCTTTTTTCTTAATGTTTCCTCAATATTAATTCACATGATGACTGTATAAAATACTTTGAGTGCCAAAGATTAATAATATTTACAGTAAGACATATATACCTTTACAGGCTAATCAATACAGTCATCAAGAAAAAAAATTGCTTCCTATGTGAAAATAGTGGTTAAGAATAGACAATATTTTAAACATTCATTGGTCATGCAGTTCTGACTATTTTGGTTCTGGCAAGACTCTACCTGATGTAAATCAAATAAATGGGTGTATTTTCTTCCTCCACTTGCATTATAATTACACTAATTTAGTCCATACTGCCTTTGTTTTCCTATTTTTGAGCAGCTGAATCCCCAAACTAAGATTTCTTCAAAGAAAAGCAACAGAAAACTGTGAAAGAAAGACTTAAAAGATGTTGAATTGTGGTAAACCTTGTCATTCTTGGAGTGATATACAATGAAATTCTGAAGTAAATTTTTTAATCAATATTTTACACTCACTTTAAGGCACTTAGATCTGGAAAAGTCTGATGTGATTTATGGGTCAAGTGCATATTATTTAGGTAATTTGAAGTCTAGTGATAAAAATGTCATTGTTCTTTCGTGGTCTTATTCCTGACTCCTTTTTATTAACTACAGATGAAGCTAAATCTTTTGCAGGCTTTTTTTCTTCTAACAGACAGTGAAAAATTAAATTCACCAAATTAGTTTTAAATTTTATTTAGTAATGGAAGGTACAAACAAACAAAAAGTCTGTTTATTTACTGACCTCCAAATATGTCAGATCTTTTGTCCGTAGACTGGTGTATAAGAGAGTAGAAGGCAAGGGAAAAGAGGACAGACAATAAAACATATTAACAAGAAGACTAAGTTATGAGCAAGGTTAATATCAGAGATTGTCAGCTCTTTCAGTACAGGTATGTGCATCTCTGTCTCCTCTGTCTAGGAAAGTTAAATGAGTTCTCAGCACATGTGGAATAAGACAAAATGCGCAAAAGATTATTATTAATGTTACTATAATGGACTGTAAAAATTAGGGAGCTGTAATATGCTGTTCTAACTGTCATAATTCTGTGCATAACTTAAAGTAGTCTATTTTTTCTGTGCATGCTATAAAACACTGCAACAATTTTCCAGGTCAAGAAACTTTTCATCACCCTACCAACATCCTTTCATGGATCTGTTCAGTTTAATGTTGCAGTTATTCAACTTCAAGAAGAATTTTCTTTCCTTCACTAAATGATGTGGAGTGGCTCAGTCATTATTCCCCAAGGTCACAGTTGGCGGTTTACACTGATTTCACACACTTCGCCTTGTGCTTTGAATTTTTCCGTCTTTGCATTGTGTTATGTGACATGTACACCTTCCCTCAACAGTTCAATCTACTATTAATTCTGTGCAAAACATAGAAATATTTTGCTTTCACTTCAATAACCTATTCACTGTGACAGTTTTGTAGAAGAGAGATTTTGTTCTTTTGAAAAATATTTTTCTGTAAGTTGGGATGTTTTTATTGCTTTTTAAAATAAAAATAAGACTTATTTAATTCTCCAGTGCTAACAAGTGAAATACCATTACTAAAATACTTGTACGTACATATGTGTATGAAATCTTAGAATATTGGTGAGAGAGCAAAAATGTAATAGCTCTAAGAATAAGCAAAAACTTATAACAGAAGCGTTTTTTGTTAAAATTATGTTTTATGGAATCTTACTTTATATGGGGATTGTTGAACTGTCTGTCAGTCTCATTAAAAAAAAATTCTAAGGTTAATTCTGGAATCTTAAAATATGTTCTGAGTATCACTTACGCAGGACTGTCAAAATGATTTGACAAGTGGAACAATGGAATTCAGTAGAACATCAAAAATGCAGACATTTAAAATTAGTCTATTCTGTGACTTTAAAGAATTTGTGTTTGCACTTTATTTTATTATTTTTTTCTTTTTTAATAGACCACATTCTGATGTTAAACTAGATTACCTTTCATGTCATTTGCTTTTTCAGGCATTCAAATTAAGGGATTCATATGCAATACCTAAACTAAGAAATATCCTAGACTCCCTTTGCTGTCAGTGGAAAAACATGCGCTCGTCCAGACCCTCATTCAGATCTTGCAAAGTTTGAATTTGTGGACCTTTGAAATGCTTTCCAAAGTTAGTACATCCCTGTATTTTTGTGACAAAAAGGACTTTATCTACAGTAGACAAAATTTTGGAGGTAAAATTTTATGTACGAAAATTTCATTTGAAAATAGTTTGGACAAAATATTTAACCATATTTTCTGAAAAAAGGCACTCCAGGTTTTTTTTGGGGGTCATTTTTCTCAACTTCTACTGGATGTACACTGCAAGTTACAGTGAATTTGAGAGGTTAATAGTGGTAAATGGAGATGTGGCTGCAAGGAAGAGAAGAGCAATTGTACACTAAAAAACTTACTCTCGTCTCAAAAGTTTTTCAAAATTCAGAAACAACTAATAATGAAACTTATTCTTACAAATTCCCTAGGGCTGTATTGGCTCATTTGGAGCTCTGAGTTTTGTGACAGAGTGAGTGTTATATTTTTAGCTTATGCTAGAGAAGTTCCAGAGAAGATTCTTGATTCTTCGTTTTCTTTTTAATAACATATTTTAAACTTGCAAATATCACATTAAGAGTCCTCAAAAGTCAGGGTAACTCCTTTTCTTAATTTGATTTGTTTAATGCTTCATCCACAAAATCGGTGAAACGTAATTTGCTTGATTAGCCCAACATTTTTTTCCTGTTTCCTTTCTGGTCCTCCTCATTTAACAGAAAGGCTTTTCTGAAGTTGAAATGTTTTCACTCTTATTTTCTTCTAGAAATGACTATTTGGTTTGACTTCATAATCTCTTCATTGACACCTCTCATGTGTGTCAATGAATTCATCTAGCATTCATTGGCATCAGAAGTAGTTTAAAAACCCCACACAATAAACACCTTCTTTTAAAAAAAACAAATAAAAAATCATTCTCACCTATCTACACCTCTTATCATGTTGAGTTTTAGCACAGATGGTGGACTGGTGAATCCCTTGCCAGTCTTTTACAATCTGAAGCAGAAGCAGCTTTGGTAGTCCTGCTGTTTTGTGAGTTAGCTGGCAGTTCCATGTGTGTTGGCCCATTTCTTTGCCACTGCCAACACATGAACTGGAATAGCTGAAACTGTGTGTAAAGCAAACAAAAATACACTGCATATTCGTTTGTTTGCAAAGAAGGAACTTTGGGAGTTGTATGGCCATATTCCACCACAGTAATTTGCAAAGCCTTGGTCTTTCGTATGCACCACAACATTTAAGTTAGAATTTCTGTAACTGTGGTCTTAATCTGTAGACCCTTTGCTGAAGGTTCACTAAAACTTATCTGGTCTAGGAGTACAGTTTACTTCTACAGAGTCATAGGATTTCAGTTCACCTGTGAAACATATGATAGCTCTCTCCCAACTCCTTTTCTTGCATTTCCCCTCTGTAACTCCCATGCATGCAGGCTTTGGTCCAGCATTGGTGTAACGCTATGGAGAAGAATCTGTATCAGAGCCCAAAAACTTGGAAATGCTCCGGATTTCACCAGCTGAGATACAATCTATGAGGTGCATTGTTGCATGCAGCTGTCTATCTTTTCTTTCTGGCTACATGAGGGAGGAAGAAATACAAAAACCCAAAACCAACATCAGGAATTAAGATAAATATATTGTGTAAAAGACAAAAGTATGTATCTTTAAGGAACTAAAGATATGTCTTAACAATTGCTGACAGTACCATACCTCTCTCTCTTCTTCAAATATATTCCTCCCTCTCTTTCTTCTCTTTCTACCACTGTAACCATACCCCCATCTTTCCTCTCTCTCAGTCACCATAAAACCTCATCCCCACAACACCCACACAAAAAAGTGAATTCCACCTGTCAGGAAAGGATATACATCTTGTTTATCTCGAAGTGCCTTATCTCAAAGCATGTAGCCCAAATCTATGTGTATGGGCACAGGGTCAACTAAAGGACAAAATGTGAGGGGGCTCAGACCCTCTTGAGGGTGCTTGGACTCTGGAACTTTCAGGGACTCTCTGAAGACAGCCGTGGGCATGTGTTTCACCGCCATGTTGAAAGTGTGGCTATGCCAAAAACTTACTGACTATGCAATGAGATAACACTGTAAAAAGGCAAGATCATCAAAGTCGGGAAGGAACATTCCCCCATGGGAATTCAGTTCTTAAGAATTGTGAAGACCTGGTCACAACAAAACACCTAATTGAACCTCACTCGGAAGTTAAGCCCAGCTGCCCCCAACCACCCAGAGCAATCTGAGGTCAGTTGGAATGCAAGGGGATTTAACATCTGCCAAATGACTCTATCTGCTTGTGGATCATGACAGTATCCCAGTATAAAAAAACCCAAGCAAAACCCACCGAAATACTTTCCCACAGTAATTTCTATTTTATTTTGGCTGATTGTGCATTCTTTGCACCTGTCAGGAGGTATCAACTGCAAAAGAAAAGAGAATCTGAGCAATTGCCAATCAAAAAGGAAAAATATTCATCACAAATTTGGATCATTGATGAAAAGTTCAAAACTCCCATTCTGCTCTGTTACTGATGAAACCATATGTTTCCAGAGACATTTGTATTTTGCATTATTTATAAACCAGCAATCCATACGGTTTCAGTGAAACTGCATTAGTTTGGGTTCAACCATCCTATTTTATTCTGATGCTTTATCATTATGAAACCAAAACGTTTTAATGAAAATCCTATGCCATTGTTTAAGACCCAAGAAGGGAAGCCAAACTTTGTTTATTAGGGATATGGATGAAGCATTTCGTATTTCAGATGGTCATATAGAATGCCAATAAAGCTGCAGTTTCACATATCTATGCCTAGTCAAGTGGGCAGTGGTTTCCAGGGAGTTTAGCTGTCCTATACACTGCAATAATAAAGTCGGTCAGAAAAGGAATATAAAATTCATAAACAATATGAAACACAGAGTAGTCTAGGAAATGGAGTTTCACCTATAAATCTCTTGACTGTAAGTGGTGAAACAATAGAAAAAATACACAATTTTATGTTTTGCATTGTGTGAGTTTTATAGAGCTCAAATAGAACATAATCAGGAAACAGCAAAGCTCTCCCTGGGTACTTCATAAGTTGTGGGATGAATTTCCCTCACCAATGCCAAGTGAGCTTTTTTCCCCACGCTACAATATTCACATAAACAGCAGGGAAGGATTTAATTTCATAAAAGCTATATATAACTGCTAATTATAAACGACACAAATTGATTGATATATACCTGACCTAACATAAATTCTGTTTAAAAGGATAACCCTCTGTGGTCCAAATTCTAGGTTTTGAGAAGTCATTTCATGCTTTGCAATTACATATATGTTTTGCTGGAACAGTTTCTAAAATTTAAATGGTAGGTCTTCAAAAACACACGGGATAAAGAAATTATGTAGAGACAATTTAGAAAGTATTTAGTAAGAAGACAGGACACACTGTGGTGATCAGGTACAGGGCTCAGTCAGGCAAGTGTACTGACCAGTCTATTTCACAAGTAACGTACCCCTTTCTGTCTGTTCTTCCTTTGCTCCTCACTGATCCCCTTCCCCTGCACATTCCCCCATCAATTTGTGTTGCTCCAACATCCCTCTGTAAGACCTCTTTATCAATTTGCAAGCCCCTGGTTTGCCTGCAGTTTCTCAATAGACTGTTAATTAGTGTGACTGACCAGGTTTGTTTCCAGGTACTGTCTCCCTTATGTTTGTCTGCTAGCTTTGTGTGCATGTTTTGTATCTTACAGTCCCCTTCTTGTCATACTGATTTGACAAGGTCCTTGATCACATAATCTTGCAGAAATAAATGTTTTCACATTCTACATACCCTCATCAATTAGGGACTGACTGGCTCTGGTTCTCCTTACTGCCTCCGTTATCATTTGTTGATCATGTTTGTGTCTCAGGATGTTTGTTTGTGGCTTCCCTCTTTTTTTATTATCCCCTTTTACATTAAAAAGGTCCTTCCTCATATAGAGGAGGGAAGGAGGGAGCAGACAGTCCCTCCCTTCTTCCACATACCATTACCTTTTTATAAATACCACCAAAATCTAGGTTTAGGTTGCCAGTTATCTATGCTGAAATATCTATGCCAGATACTCTATGCAGAAAAAAAGGAAACCTGGAAAGATAAGCAGCATTTCTTTGTCAGGCTGTGACGGAAGTGTGGCCATATGGCAAAGCATGTAGACCAAGCATGGATTAGCAGAGAATCTAGAACTTCCATCTAGGTCTCTTGATACCTCAGGATACAGCAGGGCTGAAAATTGCAACTCGTGAATTCCAGGAACCTTGCTGTATTCCTTGAATTCATAACCTTTTCCTTTTGGTGTCTGTGTAATAGAAGGGAAAGGTCTCCCTCCAATTGGGTCTACTACACCTGGGACTGAAGAGCAATTTCAAGTTTCTAGTTAAACACCCAAAAAAGTATAAGCCTTAATTTACACTCTTTGTATAGGATTAAATTCCGAACTCTAATACACAAAGAACTGATTAGATAAGAACAGAAGTTAATCTTCTCTTTACTGGAAGTAGTAAAAAATGTTTGTTGAAGTTTATATCAAGTGAGAGAGAGAGAGAGAGAGAGAGAGAGGCAAAGGAGGGATGCTGGTTTGTTCCTAGAGTAACAGGGGAAAAAGGAAAGCCATGGTAGTAACTAACGACATAGCAAATGTCTACAAATAGGTTCTGCAATGTAATCTGTCGGACAACTGGAAATTTAGCATGGAATAATCATTACTGACAATGTCCCCGTAATTTAGCACTAAAATGAAAATTTTTAGAAATCTTTTTTTTAAATCACATAGTAGTATTCTACCTATTTTTCAAAACCAAAGCAAACAGTTGAACACTGATGCAAGTGAAAAACAGCAGAACACCAAAGTTATTTTGTTCACAATGTTTATCTAACTCAATTTTTTTCTTCCAGTAGGACTAAGAAAGTCAGTAGACTTTATTACCCTACATTCAATGCATGCTGAATGTAGTGTCTCCATGCTTCCTTGCAGAACTAGTGGTGACAGCACCTTAAGCATCTATCTTCAAATTCTCTGGCTTGTAAATATAAATAGATTCTTAATAATTAAATTGGCTGGATAACTGAAAGGATAAAATAGTGCCTGAATATAAGCACAGTCATCACATATGAACATTAGGTTTATTTATGAAGTTATGCAGAAATGTAATTTTCATTTTCCTTTGGCTAGATTGAAGAATTCCTCTCCAGCATTCTCAGCAAAACAGGACACAATTGCCTCTGAAAAGTATGTAGACATAAATTGAGTAAATAATTACCTGGCATTTAAAGATCGTAAACTATTTCTGAAAATAATGATATGTGATATTGAAGAAGCCAGAGATAACTGATTACAAAATCAATAAAAAAGATATACTCCTACCCATTTTTTTCACATTTTGAACTATTCTAAATGAGAATGTAGGATTCGAAAGGTGAGTATTTCTAGGGAAATTAAATATATTTTAAAACGTCATAATTAAGCACTTTTAAAAATTACTCTCAATGCTTTTCCTCAATACAGGTGGGTTTTTTTCTGAATTAGCATGATCCTGATTGATGTTTTACTTTTAATAAGCTGCAGAATTTTTAATGGAAAACACTCCTTTGGAAAAATTTCCTGCTTTTATTCTCCTGTGGTTTGAGGGATTACGTAGAAGATATGTTTAAGTACATAGTAATTATCAATCTACTTTTCTTCTGCCCTTTCACTCATGCCCTCTTCTATAACATGTCCTTTAGCAATATCACTGTTAAAAGCTGCTTTGGCGAGCTGTTAGTATTATTTTTCTTAATCAGGAACTGAAGAAATATCTTTCGACTCTCTAGATGGGGATTGTGTAAAATGTAAACTCTGCAGTTGTATACCTTGGTGTACATATGAATACAAAACCAAACTAGGGCAAGTTGCTTAAATCATGTACTGTCAGTTTTAATGTGTTATTTCATGAATTATCAGAATACCTTTAATTGAAATACAGATTTGTAGTAGAAGAAGGGTTCCTTGTATGTTTCCTTCCTGAAGCGTTCTCTGTTTAATTTGTATTATTTCGGCAAAATGGATTTAAAACTTGGAAATTAAATGACATATTTAAAAATCCAGAGGATTTTATATAACATAACTCTGTGCAGGTGATTCTCAGAGAAGTTGGTTGCATTATAAATTAGGGATTTCTCGTTTGACAGTTCTAAATGAATAGGGAAGTGCTACCAGGCTAATCACGCAATAAGGACATGTATTCACAAGCAGGAACAGGTGTATGTCAGCTCTGCATACAGTTAAAGCTTCTAGCAAATCAACCAATCTAAAGAAACACAAAACTGCATTAAACTGCATTTCCTTAGTAAAAATCATATCCCTATGGTTTATTTTTCCTATGCCATGAAGTTATTTAAACTCATGACTTCAGGAGTTGGACTTGATGATCCTTATGGGTCCCTTCCAACTCGGTGTAGGTTATGATTTTATGACTTGATACTAGAAAATCTCTGCTTTCAATACTATTAAACAAGCCGGACTTGTAATAGTAACAATTGTACTAATGATACTGTGCAAATTGTTGATAAATCTGTAGTCCTATGTAAGATAATATTTCTGGTTTATGACCAGTTTCTCAAATTGCTTAGAACAGTTATGTGTCATTACTTTTTCCACTGACCTTCCTCATTTTCATTTGAGATTTTGCCATATTTTCCCCAGATCATTGTTCTTGTATCTTTTATACAGTGGTAAATTGCAAGTGAAGAGTGGTAAGAAGGATAAGGGTATTTTGGTACCAGATGTGTTCTCAGAAGAGTGAAGAAATCTGTATGTCTTTATGTCCCTGAAGGGTAACTGAAGCTGGAAATTTCTCTTGTTAGTCAAACCAAAAAGAAATCAGATCCAGGACTTCCAGTCATGAGTAGGAAACATTAAACTACCTTGAAATCGAATAGCCTCTAATAATTGAATGCTTCTTTTGCTATTATCAGATGTTGCCTGATTGTGAAGTTACATGCTTTATGCTTCATTGGATGGACATTTAATTAGTTACCTTGTATGGCCAATAAGAGTTCTGCAAATGTGGTAGGAGACCATTCTGAAGCAAATGGCTGTCAGTAGGAGAGTTACTAAGTTATGTTTTCTCTCAAGTGTTCTTAGCTGGTGGGAGCATTCTAAAGTGACATGAAATATCCTATTTGTGTAAAGTCAGGATTGCTAGATTGCTTTAAAAAAAAATAGTAGTACTTCATCATTTGAAGGGAGACATTTGACCCACAAACAGATCAAAGATGCAGAATTTGAATTGCATAAAAATTAGAAGTGCCAGAAACTTCAGTCTTCCTGAAGTTCAGATTTTATTCCTCTTTTAGCTGATCAGACCTTTTGAATAGGTGCCAGATTGATGTTTCAAAACTTTTTATATACAGAGAAAACTACTAACTATGTTACTTTTTTCCCCACAAATAAATTCACAAAAGATTGATAAATGCAGAAGGAAACAGAAAAATACTTTTTTGTGTGTGTTTTGTAACTCATGAGATGAAAGCACTTTGTGAAATGGCAGGGTAGTGGTCTTTACTGCCACTCATAAGTGTTTTTCAGGTTAAGTGTTTGTTCCTTGAGAAAAATTTTCTTTGACACCTGGTAAGACCATCTGTGCTCATAGTTCTGTTTTCTCTGTGCTCTTAAAATGTCTTCGTATGTCAGCTTGTTGAATGTGGAAATATAACTTTAAAAATAGTAAAAATATAATAGCTCATATGTCCATCATCATATGTAGCCTAGCAACCAGTAAATATAGTACTGCCTTAAGCTAACAGCAGAGGCCACAAGGCTTATCAGACTTTTAAAAAACTTGCTTTGGCATGTCTGGTGCTGTGTTTTATCTTATTTAGCTTTACAAAAATTATCTTAGGTTCGGATGACTCTAAGTTACTGTGTTTTAGCTCTTGCAGAATTGTTACATAATGCTTATTACTGTAAATGTCTTTTTAACTCATAGATGGAAGTAACAACTGTTGAACCATCTATGACCTTTGAATAATATGCAGCGTAAGGTGTTCTTCATGGTGTGACAGCAGAAGCCTTGAAAGTTACAGGAGAAGATAATATTGGAGTGACCACTGGTTAGTTGTTTACAAGAAGTATCTAAAATTGGTAAAAGACATGGTATACCGTAAATTTGCATTGAACTGTGAACCGATGAAGAAAGCACATGTAATTTCTATATTTGTGATAACATGTGGCAAATAATGTTAGGAATGCAGTTCCTAAGAGTAAGGAAAAAGACACAATCAACACTGTAGTCCTCTTGGAAAATGATTTGGAGTACCGATGACCTTTTCTACACTCTCCTTGTGTGAAACCATTTGTCACAAAACCCAGAAGGGCAGTGGAAAGGTAAGAATAATACAAGAGAATTACGTATTATTTGTAACTGATGGGGAGGTATACATATATTGTCTAGTAAATATTCTACTCAGTCACTGAAAATTACTTTTACATGTTGTCAAGTAAGTTTGAGACCTGTGATCTCATGGTGAATCCTTTAGAGACAAAATTGACTTTAAATTCCTCAGTTTTATGACTAAGTCAAGTTCCCAGGTGTAGTCTGAAAGAGCCTCCTAATTATGAACTACTTCAGAAAATTAATAGAATGCTCATTATCTTCTCCATTATGGGATTATCAGAGGATCAGTCTGTACAACTCTGTGTGTCATCTTATGCTAAATTGAGATCTTGCCTATACCTTTGAAACTCAGGTAAGAGCAACTACACAGCTGCAGATCCAATTTTTATGCTTCACTAAGTATTAAATTAAGAAGTTTCAAGTAGGGAGTACTTTCTCAGCATCTTCCACCTAATAATTTAAAAAATTATTCCAAAATAAAATCTGGAAGTGAAACTTGTTTTTTATGCTACACAAAGCTAGCTTGAATAATTTGGTATTTGCCTGTTTTATTTATTATAACATGGAGACTTTTATGTCTCAGCAGTGACATGTCCTTTGTACTCTGTACAAAGAAACCCCCAAAAGAGCCGACCACTAAAATCCCCAAATTTTTCAGTTGTGTTGCACAGAGGGGAAAAACCCCCACCATAAAACAAAAAACACGCTCCAGAAAAGAAACATGTCTTTCTTTAAGAAATAGCTTTTCTAAAGCTAAATTCTAGGTTGTTATTCTAGGTAACTAAGTGTTTACATTTCCTGCCATTTCAGTCTAGGCTTATCTATATCTATAAACTCTTAGAGGGTGCAGGAGCTTTTAGGTGACTGCAGATGGGAAAGGTACTTATAATTTTCTGCTGCCCTGCAAGACTGAAAATTTCCAAATCTTTGCCTCTCCTGTTTTGTGAAGCCTGATTAGAACCTGTGGAAAAGAATTTGGATAAAGTATTTGAACTGGCCTTAGGGAGTTTGGTAGCAGCATATAGAAGATTGAAAAGCCTGCCTCTAATGCATTCAGGCAAGGAGACGCACATAATTTGAGAAAGCGTGTATTAGCAAAGATTATAAACACTACAGAAAAGTTTTTCAGTGTAACAATTTTATCATGTTTATGGGAAATGTCTTCCCCCAAAACATAAAATCATTTCACTGTATCTCTTCAGTAACTATAGTTTTTCTGTGATAATCATACATTAGCTGTATTGTTGTGCCTGCTGTATTCTGACAATAATTTCTATAAAGATTGGAAAGACTGTAGCCCTGTCACTGCAGACATTCCTCTGAAAAAAAATCATACACTTTCTTGATAGTTAATCAAGAAATTATATTTAACTCACTTTCCACTAAATCCATCCACTCCAGCACAACACAGACTTCAAAATAGCAGGTAATTTGTTGAATTACAGTACATGCTGTCTCTCTGTTCTATGAGAATCCATTAAGATCAATTAGTTCTTCTATTTCCTTTGAGCCTTTTATAAGCATTTTCTCAAAGTACTTTACAAAGATTAATACTGCACATTTTCATGTCACTTATAAATCATTATTTTGTTATTATTACTTACTAAATAATCTGTAACAGTCTAAAGTTTAGGATCTGAATTATCCTAGAGCATATAACTTAGAACATTCATTGAGGATACTTAATAAGATAACTTCACAAAGCCTTGGTGAAATGACTTCCTTCTACCAAGATCAGTGGTGCTGGCAGAAGTATCTGGTTAAAATTTCATCAACTGTCTGAGAGGAGGGTGAGAATGAGAAACCAATTCACTTAATGAGTTTGATTAATTTTACTTTTCATACTGAATACCTGAGTACACAGGGATTTTTGTATGGTTTCGGAGTGTATGGTTTTTGTGGTTTTTTTTTTTTCTTCTCACTCATTTATTTGGTTTTAAGGGCAGACATATTTAGGTGCTGTAAGTCTTTAATTTTGAGAGCTTCACTTAGTTGCCATACCCGACAATGCAATGAAAAACCAAGACTTAATTCACTTTCAGGAACTGTAAAATTCTTGCACTACTCTTGGTAAATATTATCTTTCTAAAAATTGTGTAAATTAGAATCAAAAGACTCCTGAAAGGACTTGTTAGTTTATGCTGAATCTCTTCTTTCACAATTGATGCTGTTACAGAACTTTGACAATGCAATAGAATTTGTTTGTTATATGACTGATAAATTATTTATATTGGAAAACTCAAATACAGAGACTATGAAATCACACTAGCTGTATTAGACAAATGAGTGTATATAAAAAAAATACAGAGGAAAAAAGTCAATGATATCATAGACTACTATGGTATGTCACACATTTTGTCTGAGGTTCAAACTCATTCTGATTAATTAAATATAAAAAACCCCCCACTATCTAACTGATACATGTGTATTTTCCATTTGATCCTTGGCAGGCACATGCTTATTTTTTTAAGTTCTGTGAAATAATACGTATGAAAAAATACTCATGTATCTTCTCCCTTTTACTGGTTTAAGATTCACAATTAAGCTACACCTCTGCAGTATATATATATGAATCTTGAATGTTCTTTCTTAAAACGGTGGATGCAGACACTCTGCCCTTATGTATGATACACATCTGAAAAGGGCAAATATTAAGACAACTTGTATATTCTTTGCACTCCATAAGCTTGCTTTCTGTAAAAAAATCTGTATGTATGGACCTGTAACCACATATCATTCATGAATTTTACTAAAATTCCGCTTTACTGTCTGTCTCGAGTTTAGTAGATTTTGGCTTAAAATTAGTAGAGGTATTTATAACTTGATGTTGCTGGTCTTTTCTCTGTTCTAAGATTTTAGAGTTACTATTTTCACATATACATGAGACTACTTTACTTTCTCCAATCTGTGTAATTTTTTAAAATAAAGCACACAGGAATGTCAAGACCAGTCAGCATTGCTCATAATCTTCACTGGCTTAATAGTAAAATAGTTATTGACTGCAGTAGGAAGACAGTTGGATAATATGCATCTTTCAGCACTCTTCTCCCAGGTAAATTCTGTATCCTTTTAGGTAGCTGTTCTGAAAACAGGATAACTTTAAGCTCTGTACCTAAAATTTAAATATATTTGCCATCTGACCCGCTTATCTAAAAATCTACTGCAAGTTGAAAAGCCTTCTGATTCATAATTTAAGGGGGTCTTTAGAGGAAACTATTTTGGTTTTCTCTAAATGATCAGTGATAAGGAAGGGACAGATATTTTAGGTTGACTCTGGCAATGAGGAATGCAATACGAAGCACTGCAATCTTAAAGAAATATATATAAGAGCTAAAATTTTATAACTTTTTCGCTTAAATTTTCACGCAAGTTCTGCAGCTACTGTTAAAAAAATAGTTGGGTTTTTTTTTTGATACTGTCTTCCATGACATCCAGGTAGCAAAGCTGAGAAAGCATGGGATAGATGAGTGGACAGTGAGGTGGGTTGAGAATTGGCTGTCGGACTGAGCTCAAAGGATCGTGATCAGTGGAGCAGAATCGGACTGGAGGCCTGTGACTAGTGGTGTTCCCCAGGGCTCTGTGTTGGGTCCAGTCCTGTTTAATATCTTCATTGACGATCTCGATGAGGGAATAGCATCCACCCTCAGCAAGTACGCCGATGATACAAAGCTGGGAGGAGTGGCTGACACCAGGAACTCTGTGCTCCCTTTCAGTGAGACCTGGATAGGCTGGAAAGCTGGGCAGGGAGAAACCAGATGAAATTCAATAAAAGCAAGTGTGGAGTCTTGCACCTGGGAAGAAGTAACCACTTGTTATCAGTACAAGCTGGGGAATGACCTGCTGGAGAGGAGCTGTGCAGAGAAGCACCTGGGGTCCTGGTGGATGACGGGTTGGCCATGAGCCAGCAGTGTGCCCTGATGGCTAAGAGAGCCAAAGGGATCCTGGGGTGCATCAAGAGGAGTGTGGCCAGCAGGTGGAAGGAGGTGATCCTCCCCCTCTACTCTGCCCTGGTCAGGCCCCACCTAGAGTATTGTGTCCAGTTCTGGCTCCCTGGTATAAAAAAGACAGGGATGTCCTCTTTTCCTTCCTCATTTAACTGTCTGACTCAGTTAATTGACATTGGCTGTATTTATTTATTTTTTTTTTTGTCAGTGATCTGTCAAGTCTCTCAAGTCCATATGGAATATAACATTTTAAATTAGTTTAAGTAGGTGTAATGAACAAACAAATTGTGATAAGTTTTTCTTAATCTGTTTAAAGCCCTGTTTGGTTGTAAAAGGTATTCTCATCACACTCAAACTGTGGATCAATTAAAAGCATTATTTTCACTAACTGTATTCAACTCAGTTTGAAAAACGATTTTTGCCATTTTAAGTAGCCTGTAAATGGCTGTTGCCTTAGAGAGTGAGGAATCTTAGCATCTGTCTTAGAATTTGTCTTAGTAGCTGTCTTGAAATTTGAAAGGCAAAATTGTCTTTTTTAACTACTTCTTAGAGTATTAACTTTTATTTCTGTAGATCAGAGCTGATGCCTTTCTAAAGGGTTGTTTATTAGTGTTAACTTTGTATAATAGAACAGGCGAATTGACAACCTTTTTCAACAATCAGTTTTTATTTTAAGCTCATGTCATTTCAAAGACTGAAGGACTAAAATATAGTCATGCTATAGATACAAAATAAAACCTATTATTCACTGGCCCTTGCAGTAGATTGGCTTCCACTGAAAGAGGTGTTCAACCTTTGTTCGTTTGGTTTAGGTTGCAAGCATTCATTTTTCCTGCTCCAATTCCACACAAAGAAAACAGGAATAAGATAAAAAGGCTGCAACTGAAACATGTAGCAGACTTCATATCATGCAGGAAGGAAGACCAACAGCCAAGGTTAAGGGTAGGTGGCTTCAAGATTCCATATTACATAGGGCAGTCTCTTTTATAGCAGCTGGATGGATAATCAATCTGGTCTTCTACAGGGCATTTCTACATAACTGTTGATTGCAGCCCTCTTCTCCTGTTCTTCACTTTTATTTTTGTAAAACACCTCTATGTTTTTCAGAAACAACACTGTTGGCAGGTAGGCAATCCCCCATCAAAATGAAGCAAGCCTTCTATGGGCTGTTTACATATGAAAGGGGAAAAAAGTTATATATCTTTATTCGCAATATGAATGGCTTCCATATATGCTTTATTCAGAATGTTTCGGTGTCTTTGTATGTTTGTGGATCTAATATTTTATAAATTAATACATTTCTAACAGCTACAAAAGTACAGGTAGCACAACAGTTGTTACTATGGCTGCATCATGAAATGCTTTGAACACATGAGTTCCTGCAGTCTAGAAATTAAATAAATCAGCTTATTTTTGTTTCAGCTACTTTATCTGCTTCATATTTTTAGCACTTCAAGTGCTATCTAAAGACTTAACAGAAGTTTAACTTTTATATAATGATTTTCAGTATACATCTGTAATTATTTCCACTCCACAAATTGGTGCTGTTTTTCTACACATATACATGCACATGCACATACACAGCTGCTATAGCTAGCAATCCCTTCAAAAAGTCTCTAAAAGAAGTTCATCATTTCATAAACTTAAAAGGGGGTTATATTAGATAAAATCTTTGTATGTCAATATTATGTCATTTCTAAATAGTTTTCAAAAGACAGTGTTGTAGTCACCTACTAATCTTTTTTGCAAAGTAAATTATTGGCATCAGAATACCTTATCTTTATTATACAAGTTACAACTTCCTGTTTGCTGTCTTCTAAACAGTGAAATTTGTGTTTCACAGACCACAGTGTTAAATGCCTATACAGAACTGTTTACTACAGAACACATCCCAACACACTTAGGTTTCTTTTGATTAAATTCTAATGTTGTGTGCAGCATAAAGACAAGTCTAAGAGATATGACTGGAAGTACTGAATTTAGCTGATTGCTCTACTCTCATTTTATAAGCAGCAGGAAATCTTTAATTTCCAGAAAGTATCAGAATTATACTTAGATTTAAGGAGAAATATTCTGTGATGTTTAACATAAAATAAGTGGTGGCCTTTGGGGTTTTTTTCCAAACTGAAGGAAAAGAATTAAAGCATTAAGAGAATTACACATCTCACTAGGAGGCAAATTGTCTTTTGAAAATTGTTTGGAATAACCAAATCTTATCATTTCACAAGTATTAAAACAAAGTCTTAAAACATATCTTGAGGGACAGGTCCGTGCTACATTTTAGCAGAAATACACTCCCTTGTAACAGCTATCCAAAACTTTGTTTGTTTGTTTAAAACTACTTTGTCTTGGCTTCTTCATATTTACCATTACCAAAGAACAGACTCTGTATCAATGTCCCAATACTATCAGAGCTGCTAAAATAACCTTTGCCACTATTTGCACAGGCTTTTGCTGCTGCTAGTGCTCCTGACATAGATCAGATCCTGGAGGTTTCCCTCAAGGCTTTTCACATGGAATGAAGGAGGTGGCCAGACACAGAATCTGATGTTTGTGAAAAATCATTATTTTCTTCCCTGTGACTTGTTAAGTGAAGTGGAATGATGCAATTTGTTGAATGTTGAACATAATTCCTCCATCATGCATCTCCCTTTACTGCCCAGCAGCACAGTCAGATTCTCTCCCAATTTAATAAGACGGGAGGTAAGTGAACAGTACTTACCCATCATTCTCATTCGGAATGTCTGGCAATAGGTCCACAACTTTCCCATAATGCAAGACGTAGCAGATGTTCAAGTAGTGCTTTTTGGGTCCTTTCAGAATTCTCCTGAGCAGGTGGTATTTTGAGAACCTCATCTGGCTTCATTTTTATGCTGTAAAGTTTATTAGCCATTGTTTATCAGTCTTGCTGCTGTTACTTTACCCTGCAGATGTCATTGCAACCCAGCCTATGTGATTTCTTTTCAGCTCCTCTCATTGTATATATGCAACATCAAGACTATCATAACACACACACACACACACACACAACTTCCCCCCCAACCCTGACAAATTACAAAAACTACAAAGGTATGTGCCATTATAGTCCAGTCTGAATTGCTGGGCACTTAATAATGAAAGATTTTCTTCTATGGCTATTTCTGTTACTCTATCTGACAGCAGGTCCTGAAACTAAGCTAAAGGTTGCAGTCCAGCTGAATGGAATTCATGGAGGCCTGAGTATCTGAGGCTCTACTTCCACACTGGAAGACTCCAGGAGAAAAATTATCATAGATTTTGATTTTGTTTTTAAATTACATTTTCATATGGATTAAGAAAATGGACATTACTGATGTTTTTTGCCTAATATGACAAGTATTAGAAATGCACAGCTTTCTGTAAAATGAACCTACAGCTTAAGCAGTTGTTTTGGTGAATTTGCTCTAGAAAAAAACCCAAATAAACAATAAAAAAATCCCAACAGCAATCAACAACCAAAAATAATTAAGCACACAGGGGAATAGACAGCAGGGTCTTGGCAATGTTATTCTTCTATTGTTTGTCCTGCCAAATAAATTCAGGCTTGAGGGGTTTTGGATTTGTTTCAAATATTTGGAAACAATCCTGTATATTTCCTCACTGCATCTGATTTTCCACATGTTACCAAATAGGGCATAAAATCTGAGAATTCCTCTCTCACAGTGAGATTTGTTAGGGTTTGCAAATTAGAAACGGTGACAACATGAATGACTTAGTTGCTTCTGAAAGCAATATTGCCTGAATCAAAAAGAATGTTTAAATATACCTAGCAAAATTAAAAAGGCTTTATGTAAGTAATTAGTTTTTGGAAATAGTCTAGAGATCTTGCTGTCAAAATGCAGGAGAGATAATATTCGTTTTTTGTGTAAAAACTTATATAAACTTGTCATATCCACAAGTGCAAGGTTACCAAAAAGACCTTTTGAGCTGCCTCTTAGAAAGAAGTGGTGTAGTCCTGAAACATTAGAATGCTGCTTTTATCTGCTACTCCCTCCTTATTAAAATGTTCTACTATAAACAAATAAATGGAAAAATTCTAGTACAGAATTTGGCAGACTTCTATCTAAACAAGGTAACTTGTCTAGAGTTATTATTGATCCATTTTCACATACATTTTGGTTTTTAGGCAATTTCGAAGGCACTAAGCAATGGGGAGGGCACTCTTTATTATTCCTTTTATGTAACTAAATATTATTTCAGGTTAGAATAAAACTAAAATGCTGGAGTTGAAATGAAATGCTTGCTTCTGTGTTTCTATATTTATATATGAAGATTTGTATTCATACAACTCTAATCATGGCTAGCCAGCTAAGATTCTGGAAGCTTGTCCAAATTATATTTGTTGCTGAATTTAGACAATTATATTCAGCATTTAATGTCAAGTAAAAGTTATATAATTTCTACATCGTTAAATTATTTTTAAAGTGTTGTGGTGCAAGATAATCAGTATCATGGGGCATGAGAACTAAGGAGGAACAGAAGTTTCAGTTGCCAAAAGCAAATGTAGAAAATGAAATCTTCTCTGATGTGAATAACATTATTGTTTAGTAACCTGACGAATAAGTAAATAGCTTTCCATTTCTGTGAAGATGGAAAGACGAAGAATAGCTGCTGTTGAGTCAAATAAAGATTTTCAATTAAAGGAAGGTCTTTACATGGTAAAATGTATTTCTGTAGAGCAGGATATGAAATATCAAACAATTATAGCAGAGATCAGGAGTTTTTACATGCTTTGTGACTCAGCCACTAGTGCCAGAGGTTATTAAGAGTTCCATGTTAGAAAGATAATGACACTTGTGAAAGGTTTTTGTTGCTGACAGGGAGA
>VZTU01018749.1:0-14452 GCA_013400835.1 Zapornia atra
GGGCCAAAACCACCACACTGACAGCTTCATGGACCTTTCCATAAGAAAGGTTGAGAAGTGAGCGACACAGCCCATAACACTCAGGACACTGTGTTCCTGGGACCATCTCTTTGTTTTGTGAGAAACGCAGCGGTTTCTCTAGCCAGTGTGTGGCTCTCCTACGGTCTGTCTGTGGCAGCTGATGCTTTTAAACTACCAAAAAAGCAGAAATTGTCTGTGGTGTGGTAGTCACTTCCACATTGCCTCCGGTGGCAGCTGCTGCTGGCTTGGGTCATGCTAGGAAGAAATGTGGCAGGCTGTTTTATTGTGCCTGTGAACTTTGTTCCTTCTCTCTGGGCCTCACGGTTAGTCGCTGTCACGTGGTCGTGCTTTTGGGGGTTTGCAGCTATGCCAGCTGGGAAAAACCCTGAAGGAAAACCCTGGGCTAGCAGATGTCGTAAGGCATGGAAATGTGATTGCATCCTCTTTATGCCTGTATGCTTTTTGAGGAAGAGGTTAAAAGGGGAAGTTTCAGTTGGTTCTGCAGAACTGTAAGGTGTTGCACTTGGGTCGGAAGAATCCCAGACACAGATACAGACTGGGAGAAGAGCTTGAGAGCAGCCCTGCTGAGAAGGACTTGGGGATTGTGGTGGATGAGAAACTTAACATGAGCCAGCAGTGGCTCTTGCAGCTGGCAAGGCCAATGGGATCCTGGGCTCCAGTAGAAGAGAGGTGGCAGCAGGGACAGGGAGGGGATTGTCCCTCTCTACTCTGCCCTCATGAGGCCCCATCTGGAGTCCTGTGTCCAGATCTGGGGCCCCCAATACAAGAAAGATGTGGAACTGTTGGAGAGGGTTCAGAGGAGCCACGAGGATGATTAGAGGGCTGGAGCACCTGTCCTATAAAGAGAGGCTGATGGAGCTGGGCTTGTTCAGCCTGGAGAAGAGAAGGCTGTGGGGGGACCTTATTGCAGCCTGCCAGTCCCTGAAGGGAGCTTATAAGCAGGAGGGGATTCAGCTTTTTAAAAAAGCAGATAATGGCAGGACAAGGGGGAAGGGAGAACAACTAAAGGAAGGAAGGGGTAGATTAGATATTAGGGGGAAGTTTTTTACAGAGAGAGTGGTGAGGGGCTGGAAGAGGCTGCCCAGAGAAGTAGTGGATGCCCTGTCCCTGGAAGTGTTGAAGGCCAGGTTGGATGGGGCCCTGGGCCACCTTGTGTAGATCCAGGCCTGGAGGTTGATGGCCCTCCCTGTGGCAGGGGGGGTTGGAGCTCTATGATCCTTGGGGTCCCTTCCAACCCAGACCATTCTATGATCTGGGGATCAAAATCAGTCCTCTGTAAGTGCATTTAGGTAACTTTTGATTCCTGCCTTCCCCCTGCACTTCTGTTTACCTGTCCCAGGTACCAGTCACCCTCGGGTGACAGCTTGCCCAGCATAGCAGTCAGTCCTAAAGAGCAACGTCATGTTTTTCTGGGTTAGAACTTTACTTTGGGTTTGGGCACCCACACATCCATCCCTGCACGCCAGGGCTCCTGAAGGCAGGCTGGCAAGAGACATTCTTTCCTCTGAAGAGTTTAATTTGTTATTGGCATCCACATTGGAGTGCCAGTATGCAATAGTAAACTGGATTGAACGACTTGTGCATGTACCTTCCTCTGTTCCAGCTCCTGGTGCAAACCTCTGTGCTGTCCTGGGGTCAGGGTGAAGCGGGCTGGGACAGCTGGGGGGGTGGGTTGCGTGGATACTGCAGGACTCGCTGTGGAATGCAATGCAGAAATGCCTCCAGGTGTAAAATTTCTTGGCTCTTTGTGGATTTACAAGCTCTGGCTTGGTGCTGACCCAGACCTTGGCTGGTCTCTGCAGAGACAGGGTGGGAGAGGGCTCCGCGCCTTGTGGTGCTGCAGGTTCTGGGAAGGTTTTGTAGCTCAGGAGCGGTGCCAGCCCTGAGCTGGCTCCATGCCTCAGCATGGCACTGCTCCAGACCTAATAAAACCTGCTGGACTTCAGTTAACACAGAATCAACTTTGTTGTTTCCATATACGTGGCATAATTAATCTGTAATCCAGACAAACAATCCCTGGGTAATCAAGAGCGAAGCATGTACTAGTGGTTCCACAAGGTGTAGTTGTGCTTGGCAGCTAGTGACCAGGCAGTATAGTCCCTTTTTGTCAGGCTTTTGAGTTGGATATATTTATATATATATATATATATTTCCATAGTCTTTTTTTCCTTTTCCCTCTCCCCCTTTAAACAAAGGAGTCAACATTTATTTAAGCTCATTGTCAGAAAGCTACCTGGAGCTGTTCCACAGAGTTTGCTTGAAAACCAAAGTGTTGGTGCCAGGCATCTCTTGCCCCAAACATCTCTGGGCAAAGATGCTCTGCCAGCATCCCTCTTTTGCTTTGCTTTTCCACAACATCCATGTAAGTGGTTATTTTCTCTGTTTGCTTCTTTCCTTCACAACAGATGACATCTGGGGGGACAGAGAGCATTCTGATGGCCTGCAAGGCGTACCGGGACCTGGCTTACGAGAGAGGCATCAAGCAGCCAGAAATGTGAGCAATAATATCTCTGTGACTTGGTTTGTACTTTGGAACTTGTGGGACCTCTTATTCCTCTGGAATATTCCTCCTTTTCATTCCTGGAGGTGGCTGCTGGACCCCAATATTCCTTCATTTCATAGCTCACTACCACCTCCTTCTTGTCCATCTCTGAAGGAGAGGAACCTGAGTTGAAAGAAGTGGTCCAAAAGCACAGGAACCTTTAAGCAGGAGGCTTGAATGTTTGGTGGGGAGCAGTTGCATTTTGGGAATACCTGTGTGCTGCTCTAGGCAGAGCCTGCTCATTTCAGCTTTGGGCTGCACTCGAGTAGAGATTGCTAGGCCCTTTGAAGTGTTTAAGGGGTTTGATTTGTTCAGATCAAAGAGGGTTTAGCCTGAAAACTCTGAGCCTAGAGTTGGGGCTGAGATGAGGAATTGTGCTAATCAGTACACTGCTAATAGAGGATTTGCTATCTCTTAATGTGCTGCTTTTTTCTAGACAGTGCATCAGAAAATGCTTCTGTGGCTAATTGCTTATGGGGGGAGGAACATAGAGATGAAACGCTGTGGTGTTCATCTTCTGCTGAATTCCTGGGGTTTTTCTTTTCCTTCTCTTAATGTTTTGGTGTGCTGATAAAGACACAGTGCCTCAGAAAACAAGATTCATTAAGGCTGCTCAACCACTGCCATTAGAGGTGGGAAGATGATAAATATTATGATTGCTTGGTGTATTTATGCTGCTCCTTCCTGTTTGTATCACCATCTGCCCCTCTCAGGGAGGGTGACCCATCAGAGGCAATACAGTATTGTCTGCTTTGACAACAAATTAACTTTCTTGGAAACTCTGGTTCCTGATTCCCAGAGGACCATGCAGCAGATTAGAATGACTTCAGCAGGCTTCCTTTGGGGTGTTGAAAAACTGAGTTTTGGCTAGTTTGAAGCATAGAATCATAGAATGTATTGGGTTGGGACCTTTAAAGGTAATCATAGTCCAACCCCCAACATGCAGCTGGCCAGTTTGTGACCTCTCTGTCACATGAAAATACCCATGAATTGCAATTTTTGGCTCTTCCCCCACCTTTCCTGTTCATGGCAAGGCTTAGGGTGCTGCCTGGGTTGATGCATGCCACCTTTTCCTCTCCTAGGTTGGTCCCGGTGAGTGCTCATGCAGCGTTTGACAAGGCAGCACATTACTTTGGACTGAAGCTGGTTCACATACCGTTGACCAAGGCTATGGAAGTGGATGTTCAGGTACCACTTTAGGCAGCATGGTGCTCTTTCTGTGGGAACTTAGCATTGGACAACTGATAGCAAGAAATCTGCCTATCTGAGTAGCAAGTCAGTGGATAGAGAGGGATGAATTCTTCCTGGAAACAAGGAAAAATGGCAGGAGTAAGTAGCTGTCGCTGCAGATAGGGGTTTTGTTTGAAATAACTGGATGTAAACTGTCCCTTTTGTCTTGTGTGATTCATGTAGAATCAAATAGCCCTAGATTTCAGATAATGACAAACAAAAGTGCTGTAGTATTTCAAGTGGATGAGTTAAATCCACTCCGTGACATCGTCTTGATGCTCATAGCTTGCTGTTTGGCTTTCTATAGGCATTTGTGTCTTGGTTTTTAAGACCAGACACAGCACGTTTTCCCTTATCATTATTTTTTTTTTGGCAGGGTGGCACTTGCTAAGTGGAATGTGAGCATTTTCTCTCTTTAAATCTTCAGGCAATGAGGAGAGCTATCTCGAAGAACACAGCCATGCTCGTCTGTTCTGCTCCCCAGTTCCCGCATGGAATTATGGACCCTATCGAAGAGGTGGCAGAGGTAGGGTGTCCCTGGGACTTCTGAGCAGGAAAACCAGCATGTCCAGCAAAAGGGGTTCAGGATATCAGCTGGTGAATCCAGTGGGAGGAGTAGACTGGTCAGGAGGGTGTTGCAGCCCTTGAATCAGGTGATAACCAACAGCAGGGTATGTTGTGTGCGAATTTGAACCAGGGAGGAATACAAGACTCTGCTCTCTAGCTCCTGTGGCAATGTGGGCTTGATGTACCAGAAATACCTCTGGGCATTGCCATAAAGCTGTCTGCATGGGGCTGGATTTCAGGCTTGTGCTGGCACATGCAGTGTGTCACAGCAAGGCAAAGGGGTGAGCTTTTTGAGCGTGCTTTGTCTCTGAACTCCAAAGTCTGTGCCATAAACTTCTGCTGTAACTTGAAGTATATGTTGTGTATGTGACTTTCGGCTCTGTCGAGCTCACTGCGAGACCAACTGGAAGGGCTCTCCTTGCTGTTTGAGAGGAAACAACAGCAAAACAGCCCACCTGGTAAAAAGGTTTTGATTTAGGGACTGCTGGCTGAGCAAGCTGGCTGCAGAAGTCGAAGGAATGAGTGGAAGGTGTAGGAGTCATAGGGCTGGGATCTTATTTTTCAAACATGCCTCTTGATTTTTCCCTTGGTACTCCAGTTACTTACATTGTGTGTACCCAGCTGAGGCCCTTGACCTTCTTTTCCCTTGGATCACACCCTTATGCTTTACTGCAGATACTCTTTTCAGACCATGTTGTCATGTCTCTTTGGCAAATACAGCCAACTGCCAAAAAGCTACGTCACCTGCCGTCTCGCTGGCAATCTTCAAACGCGCAGAAGACAGGAGAAAGCATCCTGCTGTTAGCCAGCCCTTCCCAGTCTCCTTTCCTCAACATCTCGAGAGCGGCATGATGTTCCAAAAGGGTCCAGGGAACACTGAGTTGTGAAAGGCAGAGTAGCTTTTGGTGGCTGGAGTTTGGGTGCCCTGACAGCATCGTTACTCACTGCGGTCTCTCGTTCGCACACAGCTGGCGGTGAGGTACAAAATCCCCTTCCACGTGGATGCCTGCCTGGGCGGCTTTCTCATCGCTTTCATGGACAAGGCAGGCTTCCCTCTACAGCGTCCGTTTGACTTCCGCGTGAAAGGTGTGACCAGCATTTCTGCTGACACCCACAAGGTAAGGAATGGGGAGAAAGGTCTTCCAGTGCTTTAATACCTGGGGGGCAATTCCCAGTAAAGGCAGGGACGGCGGGTATTTCCACACTGCGATGCGGAGGAGCGCTCAGTGTGGGGGTACGGGCTGCCCTTTGTGCAGGTGGCAAGTGGGGCCTTGGTGACTGTGTGTGGCGAGTGCTTGAATGTGCTCCTGTGCCCTCTGGCTGAGTTCTGGGGTTTTTTAATGCTTTCTGTGCCCTTTGCAGTATGGCTACGCTCCCAAGGGCTCCTCAGTGGTGCTCTACAGTGACAAGAAGTACAGGAGGTACCAGTTCTTTGTAGCACCTGACTGGCAAGGGGGCATATATGCCTCCCCCTCCATGGCAGGCTCCAGGCCTGGTGGGATCATAGCTGCATGCTGGGCAACTCTGATGCACATAGGGGAGTCGGGCTACGTTGAGGCTACGAAGAGGATCATTAAGACGGCTCGTTTCCTCGAATCAGAGTACGTGTGTGCCTTGGCGATGCGATCACATTCTTTAACCCCAGTTCTGGATTCCTTCTTCCAAATTGTGTGTGTCTTCCTGTGTTTTATTCCCCCCACTCCTGCCCACTGGAGCATGTTACCTGCTGGGTGGGGATCCACTGGGCAGCAATGGGAGAAGCAGCTTTGTACCCATGTTCCTTCCCTTTGCCAGATAGCTGAGAGGCACGGAGAGGAGGGGTGTGGGCATCTTCATTTAGCTGATGTGCCTTTGAGAGTTTCTTGTGACTCAGCTGTGGCTGAGGGGGAATCTAGAAGGACCTTAGTGAAGGTGATGGGAAAAGGGTTGCTGGTCTCTCTCATTGGGGTGCTTGGGTTGCTGTGTGAGCTGATAAGCTGACCTCTTCTGCTGCTGTGTTCTCTCTTGCTGGGTTTCTTCAGGGGTGTGCTTCACTTTAGGGCCTCTAGTGACCAGAGTCCTCTAGTGAGTCCCAATGGCCTGGGCTGGTTGTGGGACTTACTTTCTTTTCAGTAGGGATATGCTCTTATGTGTAGCTTCTCCTTTAAGGAAAAAGGGATATGCTGTTCTGTAGCTCTTCCTTTAAGGCTCCAGATAGATGGGTAGGATGTCTGTCCCCTGTAGCCCCGGTCAGTCACTTCTTTTCTCCTTTATTCTCTTTAAGGTTGAGAAAAATTGACAGCATCTTCATTTTTGGGAAACCAGAGGTCTCTGTCCTCTCCATCGGTTCGGACACTTTTGACATTTATCGATTATCTAATTTATTAGCTGCAAAAGGGTGGAACTTAAACGTCCTGCAGTTCCCATCCAGGTGAGTTTGTGGAGACAGTGGAGATATGCACGTAGCCAGGGTAGCTGAGATGGTTGTCTTCAAGAATCAAGAAGCTTCTTGATTTGCTGAGTGGTGTCTGTATCTGATAAATCTTTCGTTAGACTTTTCCCTGCAGAGAAGGAATTACTTCTGTAATTGCTGATTGTTGTACCTGGTATGAGGTGAGAAAATTACAGGCCTTGAGGTCAGGGAGGGGGAGTTGCTGCTCTGTAAAAAGAAGAGCTGAACTCTCTGGCAGCTTGGTTCTAGTGAGTGTTTTGCAGGGATTACGATTAATTGGGAGTGAATCATCTTCCCATTGCACTGCTGAACTGCTGTTTTAAGGAGATATGTGGCTGTCACTGGTCAGGGAAGGACTAAATTGCTGCCGGTTGCTCGGAAAACATGGAGCAGTGCGTACTTGAGATAGCTAATGTCCCCCCTCTCCCTGCCTGCCAGCATTCATCTCTGCATCACCCAGTTGCACACACAGTCTGGTGTTGCTGAACAGTTCCTGAAAGATGTCAAAGACAGCATTGAAGACATCATGAAGAACCTCCATGAGAAGACCACAGGCATGGTAAGGAGGCCAGCATATAGTGAGCATGTGTTTGGGGTGGGCATGTTTCTCTGAGAGCATTAATGGTGCCATGTAACGACCTCCTCTTCTCTGCTCAGGGAGCCATCTATGGAATGGCCCAGTCCGTCCCAGACAGGAGCTTGGTGGCAGAGATTTCTGAGGCGTATTTGGAGGGCCTCTACAGCACGGATGTTCCTTGCAGTGAAAAGCACATGAACGGCTCTCCTGGCCACCGCTGACTGTCATGCAACGATCAGAGCCTTGCCAGCTAACCCTGGGGTGGTTCTAAATGTTTCCTAAGGGAAGAGAGTGCAGTGAGCCTTTGTCCCTACGACTGCAGGTCTGATGGAGGCTTGATCTTGAAAACTTCGCGTCTTAGTCTGTTCCGAAATCTGCATTATTTTCATGCCCAGCTTTAGTTTTAGGACTCTTCTTCCCTGGCCCCTGCCTATTTTCAGCCCGACTATTGATGGTGAACCGACTGTCCATTCCACAACTCCAGACTCCTCAGGTATTCTGCGCATCACTTCATTCCTGGCTCTTTCTTCTCTTCAGACCTGGTTATTCAGCTGGTGTCCAGCCAAGTGTTAGATTTGAGCTCTCGTGTTGTGTTCCAAAGCTTCCATCTTCCCTGAAGTCAAAGGTAGAAAATAAATTGAGTATTTTGTTTTCTTTTGAGTATTCCTCCAATCTGCTGCATTTAACAGACTGTGCTGGGAGCCTTCTATCTGTGTAACGCAGAGCCGATAAATTGGCAAAGGAATGATGGTTGTGTGCTCTCTTTGAAATCCCCTCTGGAGATCTTGGTGAGAATGCAATCAATAGCTGTTGGGGGGGGGGGAAACCCCAACCAAACACAAAATCCTCTTCTGGACTCTCTTGCTTTGAATAACAGCAGAAATAGAAACCAAGCAGGTGGTGTAGGGACGGGAACTGGATGGTACTGAAGATCCTAGGTACGTGGTCACCGCTTTTGTTCCCCTGCCTCCTCCAGAAGACATGCCAGGAGCACTGCTCATACCTTGTACGATTCTGTGCAGAACTCTGATTTCGCTCTCAGTGACTTGAAGGTTTTGCCCAGTCTCACAGTGCTGTGGTGAGAGTGGGTCAGGCCCTGGTGTGCACCATGGCTGGGGACTCGGTGTGCAAACGGATGGCACCAAAGCTGACCTTTTTTTCCCTTTTTTTTTATCATGTAAAAAGGTGACTTTTGTAATTGGACTGATCTCTGCTCTTTGCACTGCTTGTTTTAAGGCACATTCTCAAAAGGGCATTCACCACTGTGCCTTGATGCTTCTCTGGCTGCCTTTTTTCCTTTCTTTGTGGGATGCCAGGGAGGGTTTGAGGGCTCAGCTGTTGCTGTGGTCGTTTCTTTATTGGTACTATACTGAAAAAAACCCCAAAACCTCAAGGGCAGACTGGCCTCAGAGAAAATTCTCTTGCCTGTAAGGTTGAATAATAGGTGTGTTGAGCAGAGTCCCGTCACTGTAGCTGAGTCCCTTCACAGCGTTACGAAGACACTGGTAGAGCTCTGAGACAGGGGCTAGGATGCAGCAAGGTGGAAGAATCCAAACCTTGGGCATATGGCTCACCCTTCCTAATTTTTTACAGCAAGGGAGTTTTCCTGAGGTGACCTGTGAGGCAGTGGTGGCCTTCAGGACAAGCTAGACTCTCTCGAGTTCCTCGAGCAGTGGAGTCACTCCCATGGGGATTTCCTGTGTGTTTTCTCCCAGCTTTTTGCATGCTGCTGGGAGTCTCCCCAGGCAGAATTCAACACTTGAGAGAGAACCTTGGTAGCATGCTCTGCAGAGCCTTGTGCAGGGTGTCTGAAGGTGTCTGTCTGCTGTTGTGGGCTTGTTAGCCTGAAGCTGACCCTCACACAGCTCAGGCACCTGCTTGCAGAATAGCAGTATGGAAAGGGGAGGTTACTTACCAGCCACTGCACAAACCAGTGCAGCAGTGATCCTGGGAAGAATACTTGCTTTTTAACAGGCTTATTTTCAGTGCTGGGAGAGAAAAGCATTTTGGCCATCTGCCCTTAAATTGGTGACTTCATGTCTCGGAGCCCTCTTTTTGGAAACAAGGCATTTGAATTGCCTGCTAGTCTCCTGATGGTGTTACCAGCCCCAGAGGTTTGTTGGGACTATTTATTCTCTCAGCATCTCACCAATGTGACCATTACTGCATCTCTGAGTTTGCTGTACTTTAGAGACAGTCTTAAATGTCCGGTTACTGTGATGGTTCTTTTTGAACCCAGATTTAAAAACAAAACCAGACCCAAAAAGGGAAGGTACTCTTTTTGTTTCTGCTTTAAAAGAAAGGGGTTTTGCGGGGGGGTGGGGGGGGGGGGGAGCGAGCAGGGAAGTGTGGGGAGTGTGTGTGGATTGGGATGGGGTTAAGGGGAAAGAAACTGCCCCCTTCCTCCCTAGTTACATCCTCCTCTGAGGAAGCAGATGGATGGAACAGATCAGTGCTCCATTTCATGTTTTTGGATGTATTTAAAGATGTTATTTGTAAGTCATTGTATTTCTTTCTGGGCTTCACTTAACTAGCAATATATCAGTGGGTATAATTATTTTATGTGTGTCTGTTCTATACTGTAACTGTAATTTTCTGGTCAGGAGTAGGCTACTGTAATTTCCTGGCATGTAGTCTTTGTTCATCCTTGTCACCTAACACATAATCAGCATCTCCTTTACCATGCCACAGTCTTGGGGAAACGGTGCGATCAACAAGCTGTATCATTATTTAAAAGCAAAAAAAAAAAGAAGAATTTTGTGGACTGGATTATGATCTGAAACTGGATGGTACTTTACACCTGGAACGAATCTTTGGGTCTATTGATTCCTCTGAGATACCTGACTTGTCTGGGTTTTCTGAGTGAGAACCTGCATTTGTTGCATGTACGAAGCGCTCCCGAGGGAATCATGGGCCCTTTGGTACTGGGCCTGAAGACTCTACAGTGGGAAGGACCAAGAAGAGAGATGTGTGTCTGTCATCCACACTTTTTCTGAGGACTTGGGGGAGTTGGGAGGGTTGCATATGACACGCTGGTATCTTGCCCAATAAATACACGTTGACTTTTTAATGAACAAATGGCAGTATTTTGTATTGGTCTGATTTACCCCTGTAAAACTGTGCTGAAAGAGCCAAACAGATGGTGAAAATGGGCCTAGTTTGTATTAAAACGGTGCATTTAGCTACCTAGGCTCGCTCTTTCCATGTCTCTCTTACCTGTTTTGATGCTCCTTTGAGTGAACAGGGCTGTGTCACTCCTGGCTTTTGCCAGGAAAGGGTTTGTTACTCTTGCTCTGCCTGAGCACTGCTCCTGCCTCCTGTCAGGGTATGAAGGTGGTGTCTGGGTGATGCTCAGAATTGGCACTTAGAGTTCTGGATTTTTCCCTTAATGCTTTATAGAATTTTAACATCTTAAAACATAAACGAGACCAGACCCGAGTTGGGTGTTCGTAGTGCTTCTCCTGGCCTGTTTTGCTGTCAGTTGTTCATGCTGTACTGAAAAGGTAGCAGCCTGGCTGAGGTCTCCCTGAATGCTGAGCCTGTTGCTACCGGAGCAAGGATCTTACACCCCCAAATCCACCTACGGCTGCTGTTGTGCCTTTTAGTTGTGCCTTCCCCGTGCTTGCGCCTCGGCTGTGGTATGCTTCTGATGCTTTTAGTGCATGTGGGTTGGTCTCTTTTTAATCTGATCTGCTCTGGTGTTGACAATCTTGTTCTCTTTCAGACCCCGCTGGCTTTTGAGGCGCAAGGCCTGCGAAGGCATGTGCTGTTTCTCCACCTTGCTTCATCAAGAAGCTTTTCCGTGGCAGAAGCAACTCCTTGAGAGCAGTCAGGCCAGTTACCTGCTTTGGCAGGGGGGAAACCTGTCAGTGTTAATTTTGACAGTGAGGCCTCCTTCCAAACTCACGTTAGGTTAACCAAGATGTTTATTTGTAAACACTTTCAGCCTGTACCGTATTAAAGGCCAGTTACACTAGGGGTGAGACCACATGCCTGCTTGTAATACTGCTTGAGAGAGGTTAAAGAGTGGTAAGCGAGTTGCACGTGATGGTTGCTGGTGTGTTAGAGTGACACCGAAGGGTTTGCACACAGCAGTTTAGGTGGAAATCACACTGCAGTAGGTAAGGAGCAGCAAGAGAGTAGCGGGATGGGGTCAGCCCCTGGTAGGATTTACTGGTGCAATCATGTAACATCACTCCTGGGAAAAGGGCACATCTGCTGAAAGCCCCGGAGGCTCAGCAGTTTGCAGGCTTGGTAGAGTTAACAGCTAGCAAAGGGTTTAAGGACGGGAGCGGCATGACCAGAGATGGATGTGCAGGTGGTACCCAACGAGTGCATCCATCTCTGGAGCTGTGGTGGGGGGTTTGGCGAGGTGCTGGGCAGTCTGGATCCAGGAACTGGCTTGGAAGTGGGAGAAAGCTCTAGATGCAGCCATCCAGGCGAGAGGAGGGCTGTGGCAGTTGCGGAGTTGACTCTTTTTCTGTTGTTTTGGCTTTTATGTGTCTCTCTCTAGTCAGGAGAGAGAAGCTGCAACCTGCTCAATGAAGCCGGCCAAGTTGATGTCTCGCTCCGATAAGCCTCCGCACTCGTGGGTGCTCAAGGTGATGTGAACCTAAAGCAGACAGACAGACTGACCCAGTGTTGCTGGCAGACAGAGCAGGACCATTTCCCCTCTCCAGTGCTGCAGACAGCTCCTGTCTGATGAGGCAGGTAGTCCTATTGCTTGCTCTAAACTCGGTAGTGGAATTTCCCTGGGGTGGGAGAGGAAGGGGGTCTGGCATTTTTGCCTGGTTCTTTCTCCCTCCTACAGCTCATCCTGGCCACGTGCTGTCACTGTCACCCCTGAAGTCAGCTCTTTCTTTGGAAGCCTTTTGCTGCTTACTTCTGATTTTAGGGGGAAAAAACCCCAAACCCAACTGTGGTGCTGGCCTACAGGCAGCTACTGGGAGGACCAAAGGCTCCGTAAGTGATAGCACTGCCCTGCTGCCATGTGCCAAGGGAACAGTGTCTGGGGGGGTCCTGCTGATCTGAACCGGACTTGCTGCTGCTGTTTTATGCCTCAAAAAAGGGGATCTGCTCCCTAGAGAGCTCTGTTTGCCCCGCCATCCCTTGTTCTTACCTTATTGTACACATTGAACCATTCGGGGTGGTGATCCAGTTTTTCTGCCTGTAGAGCCACTCTGGTCATGAAGCCGAAGGCCTGCCCAGCAGAGTGAGAAGAAAAGTTAGCTCTGAACTGCTTCCCCCTTTGGGTACGTTGCTTTTTCACCCTGTTACTGTTAATTTTACACCAGGTGTTTCTAGCTAACCTACCCAAATGCAAGGCCTGGGATGTTCTGTGGGTATCCTTGTTTTGGGGGGGCTTTTCCCAGACAAAAACCATGTGCTGGGTCTAGCACTTCAGTGTCTCGGGCAGGTTATCTTAGTCAGGCGTTACGTTTCAGGAGAAATGTGAAGAGGTTTCTTTGGCTAAGCCTCCCAAGTGCAACTCCCTGCTCTGCAAGCCCAGCCTCCTGCCATTGCAAAGACCCCGGACCACTGATGCTCTTACCCGGTTGAAGTCCTTGAAGTGGAACTCTTTGAAGATGGCATCTCTGCCTTCTACCTCATTCCACCCCACGGCTCTCAGGTTTGGCAGCAGCTGCTCCCTCTTCTCCGTGCTCAGCCTGTGAGCTTTTCCTGCCTGATGCCACAGAAAGGAAAGGGAAGAAGAGCAGATCAGCATGGCAGAGGTAGGACGAAGTGGATGGTCAGCAAGGTGTCCTGCGGGTTGTGGAGTTACGGGGGTGTGGAGGCAGCAGCAGACTGGGCAGGAGGGTTAGGGGATGTGGGTGGACCTGATTTGGGGGTCACTGATGCTATGGATGTATCAATGCTATCCTCAGCTCCCTACCTGGGGTATGTCCTGCGTGTGCCTAGGTCAGGTGAAGCTCAGCTTGTCGCTCCTGTGTTCTGCCCTGCAGCACCTACTGCTGTACCAGCGTATGTGTGTAGCTGTTGTAACCCGAGGCTCTCAGAAGTGATGGCTGCCTGAGGTTAAGATCCCAAAACCATTATATATAAGCTTTCTGGGGGGGAAGACCCCCCCCAACTCACCCCTGAAACTCTGTGCTGGCTTCTAGAACTGAGAATCGCTTGCTTTTGAGGTTCATGGAGTACCTCCCTGAAGTAGGGGGGGCTTTACTTGTAGGTCATCTGCTTTAGAGGAGAAGAGAAGCCATGTGCATCAGATGAGTCACGCTGAGTTGGAGTTCAGCACCTTTTCCTATTCCATCTTCTTTAAGCTACAGTGGAGTTTAAGAGGCTCTTTCTGACTGTGAGTAACAAAGGGCAGAGGGGGAGGGATTGTGATTTAGCATTGTCTTCCACTCTTGGGCAGGGCTGCTGTTTGGTTTTGAAGGCGGTGGTGGGGAAAAGCAGCAGTTCTTGGCTTTGGGGGGATGAACACAAGCAAAGATGAAATTAAAATGGAGTTGTTGGTGTGGGGGCTGCCCAAGCCAGTGTATTGTTCCTGGTGGGTGATCTATCTTTTGAGTTGCTGAGGTTTGTTGTTTCTTGGCGGCAAAGGCCAACATCTCTTTGCAATTTGTTTTCCACTCTGTGCTGTAAAGTGTGGTGAGTTATATGCAAGCCCCAGTGAGTATGGCCTGCTGGTTCTTACAGGGGCATGGTCAGCAGCCCCAGAGACACTTCCCTTCGGTGCTCAGAAGGTGCGTCTGAAACAGCCAAGCTACTGAGGCAAATCGTCCTTTCCTGTGGTTCACCTACTCGCAGGCTGTATGGAACCAAACAAGCAGCCAGGGGGCTGACGTGTTTCCAGATTCTTCTTTGGCTTTGCATGTTTTGAGGGGGCTTGGAAAGATTCTGCCCAATGCCTGTCTCGCTGGGCTGTGCGGGTTCCTAGCCGTCAGTGCAGCCATGACCCTTGGGCTTAGAGCAAGCTGTCAGCTGCAGAGCACTTCAAAAAGGAGAGTGCCAAGGTGCTGGGGGTGGGATGCTGTCTGTCTTCTGGTCTCACTGCTGACATGCCCTTGAGTTTGTGAGGTATTTTGTGGCCCCCCCC
>VZTU01018749.1:17256-34639 GCA_013400835.1 Zapornia atra
GGGGGGGGGCGTGTCTCAGCTGCAGTTTTCTCACAGAAAGCACCGTGGCAGTTTTGATGGTGGCTTGTCAGGGCCTCAAATGCACTTTGGCTCAGGTGACAGTGCCTTGGCCTCCCCGTTAATTTGGAGATGGGGAAGGAAGTGAATACCCCACCTCTCGTGTTACCCGGCTTTCCCTGTGCTGGGGTTTGTTCTGGCACAGGGGATTTACCTTGCTGCTGCATGTGCTGCTAGTACAGAGCAACCAGCAGGCACCTTGGCTCCTCAGAGGTGAGGATTTCTGTGGCCTGAGAACATCAGGAGAAGAACGATTAATGACGCTGTGTCTGCTGATTACTGGTCTCCTTAGTGATGGCGGTTCTCTCCTAGGTTATAAATCAAGCCCTAACTGCCCAACCTTACATGAGAGAGGGATGTGCCTTTGCTGACAGGTGTCAGCAGGGCAGTTGGGATTTTCCTTGGTCTACAGTGTGAAATGGCAGCTGGGGGCATGTTTTGGCTGACTCTTACACCTGAACCCCTAACTTCCCCTCCAGACAGCTTTTCCTGTCTCTCTTTTGATATGGGACTCTCTTGATTTGCTTTTAATGATTAATTAGATGATGTTGAGCAAGGTGTTTGCTCAGAGCAGTTGGCAGCCCTGTGGGAGGGGTGTACCTCTCTACTGCCAACAGGGTTCGGGGGGGGGAGGGGGGAGGGTTTTGTTCTTTTTTTGCTCCCTTGCTGTGCTGCTTTGGGCTAGGTCAGTGGCAGCAAAACCCACACACGCTCATCACATCTGTGTATTCAGAGGTGGCTCTCGTACTGTGTGCCTACTGTGATTATTATTGTTTTTATGCTGTCGATATCTTAACAACATGTACTTGATCCCTGAAGGCCACTTTGGTCGAGACCCATGAGCTACCTCCCAAGTTTTGCTGTTTGGCTTTCTCCCTGGCTCTGCTCTCACTTCACATTCCTTAAAACATTTTCCTCCTCCCTTTGAGGGAAGGGGGATACTGGCTTCCTTCTCTGAGAGCGCAGGTGCAACCTCAGTGGAGGTGGTCCCCGCAGGAGCTTAAAACTCTCCAGCATCCTGGGGTTTTTTGGTGGTCCCCTCCACCCCATGGCTTGATTTTTTTCACTCTGACTTTGCATTTTGGGCCCCCTCTCTCTGGGCATGTGGGATTAACCAGCAAAGAAGGTGGTGGCCCCCATGATGTCTGCAGTGGGAGTTTGTGTTGTAGCAGCCATTAGCAGAACCGCTGGCTCAGCAGCAGGATGTTTGCTGATGACACTGGCAGGAGTCTTTTATCTCCAACTAGGTGCAGTTTACAGGGCTGGGTGTTTGGTTTATATTGTACTTTGGAAGAGGGGTGGGTGTCCTCCAGTGTTGTGTGGGAGAGGCTTGCCTGGGATGTTCAGGGGCTGCTAAATAGAAAACGCACATTGTGTGAAGATTTCCTGGGCTGAAAGTAGGTGAAGCTTGGTGGTTCTTTGACCCTGGCACTGTCTACCAGTCCTTTGTACCACTGTTTGGGAGGGAGAAGAAAGGGCTTGTGCTATGGCTCACTCCTTTTCCATGAATGAGGAGGCCCAGGGCAGGACTCTTAGCCACCTGCTTGATGGGGGGAGGGGGGAACAGATTTTTGCCTGATGGGGACTGAATTGCCTGCCTATTTATTGCCCAAACCTTGAGGTTGCTCCTTTGGTGTGGACAGGGGGGACCAAATGCTTAGTCAGGTGGGAAACACTTAACCAGCTACAGTGCCTCAGGAATTCACTGGGAATACGTTTTCAGAGTTTGCATCCATGCAAGTCTTACGAGTGGCTGAGGGGACTTGGACTGATTAGTCTGGGGAAGAGGAGGCTCAGGGGAGACCTTATTGCTCTGTGCAACATCCTGAAAGGAGGTTGTGGTGAGTTGGGGGTCAGCACATAACCAGTGATGGGACAAAACGGAATGGCTGCAAGCTGCACCGGGGGGAAGGGGGTGGGGTGGGGGGTGTGTCAGGTTAGTAATAAGGAGAAACTTCTGAGTGGCTGGGCATTGGAACAGGATGCCCATGGAGGTGGTGGAGTCACTGTCCCTCTGGGTGTTCAGGGAAAGGTTGGACGAGATTTAGTGAGTAATATAGGTGGAAAGGAGATGGTTGGGCTAGGTCATCTTGGAGGCTTTTTCCAACCTCAATGATTTTATTTTAATGGTGCTGAAGTAAGGAGTTTGGGAGAGGGTCATGATCTCCTGGTGAACCTCAGCTCCCAGTTTAAGCCAGGCTGGGGCCAAACTCTTTCAACACTGACCACTCCACTGGTATCTGAAGAAAAGCTCTTGTGGCACAACAGGTTTAATGAAAGAGTTTTAGTACTGCAGGGGAATTTATGGCAGTTGTGACAAGTTTAAACTGACAAAAGGGCCCAATAGAGACAAATTGTTAATTATTCCTGTGCAAGACTTCTGCTTGTAGTGTTGTTTTATGAGAGTCATGGAGAGATGGGAACCGGCCCCAGCACAGTGGATGGATTAAACCTGGGGCTGGTATGAGTTGGGGCTTCTCTGGGCTGCTCACGTGATGCTTTAGGTGAAGGGGTTCGGTGTCAGGCAGTGGGCAAGTACCCCTGGAGAAGGCTGGGTTTGAAAAATTGGCAATAAAAATGCCAGAACGGCTTGTAACAGGTAGAAAATTTGAATCCCAAAGCAGGAAGACGACAGTGTGTGAGGTGGTGGAATACCTTTGTGTCTGGGAGCGAAGAAACGGTGTGTTGATGTTTCCCAGAGGTGGAGGATGATGCAAACCCATGTCCAGAGTACCCCAGAGTGTGCTGCCACAGATGTCTTCTCCTGTGTCATACTGGTGGTGGAGGAGACAACCCATTGCTAGGCTGATGCATGGGAAAGCCTGGCCTGAGTATTATTTGGGAACTCAAGAAGCGGGCAAATATAAGCCTGCTTTTGACTCTGCTTGTCCTGGAAACCTGATGTACTCCTGTGTCACAAGTCTTGTCCTCCAGGCCTCCAGGATTTTGCTCTGTAGCTGACAGCAGTGAGATGATGCAGTTGGCAGCTGTGCCAGGGCCTCTCTGTTCCCTGCAATGAGGATGTATTTGCCCCAGGGGAAGGCAATGCATCAAAACTGCCTTCTCCCCGCCCCTTCCTTTGTCCAGCCTGCTGATGGATTAATCGTGTAACTCCCTGGAGCCTGGCACAAGCAAAACTTCTTGTATTTGCCTTGTTTCCTGACTTTCAGTCCAAAATTGAGGTTTCATTGCTAAACAGGTTGGATTTTCTGGCATATGTACAGGGCTTGTGGAAGGTGAGTGTCTTGACAGATCTGGAAACCTTTCTCCCATCTTAGAGTGAGTTTTGTTCCTTGTTTATGCAGGGAGAATTGGGCAATGCATGTTAAGCAGCTGCTGTACAGCCAATATCTTGTCACTAGGGGTCAGGAAAATGCTGAGAAACGGGGAGAGCTCCTTGAAACTGCAGCACCTGACAGGAGGGCACAGGGTTTGGGCTGTTGGAAACCCACCTTGTCCCCAAAACCAGGAGTGATGGCTCTGCTGAAGAATGGCTGTGCTTCTTGACCTAATCATTTCTTGTGGGAAGCACCTCCAGATCCTTTGGTGTGTGCCAAAGCATCGGTGTCATTCCTGGGGCGTGCTTGCCCATAGATATGTAAGTGTTGAGGCTGTCTTTCCAGAGGTCTCTGGTTCCCGTTGCTGTTTGCAGGGCCTGGAAGTCCCTGGGTTTTATTTCCAGCTTCCTAATGGCTGGGTTTGCAGTAAAGGACAGGAAGTGTGGTGGATGTAAAGGTGAGGTCTGTCTGTGCAGTTCATAGGATCTGCAGGATTAGAAGGCAGGATTAGAGAAGGTAGACAGGCTTTTGGGCATAAGTGTTTCTTGGATTGGCACTAGAGATGGCAGGTTTCAAAGCCAGGTGAGCTGAAAATAGTTGTTCACGGGTTAGTGGGGTACTTAACACACGTAGTTGCTTTAAGAGGAAAGAGTGGTTTGATGTATGGGTGCTCAGCTTCACCTCCAGCCTTCCCTGAAGGGCAGTAGGGGACCTGGGTGATGTGTAGCACACTACTGGAGGCACGGGGCTAGCATCCAGGTGTGGAGCAAGGTGTAGGGGGAGGTGCTGCAGATACTTGGGACCCCGTTTTTCCTTTTTCTTGGTGCAGAAGCTCATGTGAAATTCATGTCAGGTGCAGTGCTGATATTTTTTCCCCTTGTTAGCATTAAACACGCTCTTTTGATGAGGTTAGTCTCTTATTTGTATTATCACCTCTCTCTCTCCCCAGCCTAATGAGTTTGTACTGCTTCTTATGAGCTGAATTTGTCTGCTTTGCTTGTTCTTGCTCTTAGTGGGGATGACTGCTGGACCATGCTGCCTGCACTGTTTGTTTGAAACAGGATAAAAATTAAAGGGGAAATCACCTATGGGGTGGTTTTAAGAAACCAGAATGCCACTGTGCCTCCCCTGTTGTGTGTAGGAAACTCAATGTTCCAGCTCACTTCCAGATCATAGAATCATAGAATGGTCTGGGTTGGAAGGGACCCCAAGGATCATAGAGCTCCAACCCCCCTGCCACAGGCAGGGCCACCAACCTCCAGGCCTGGATCTACACAAGGTTGCCCAGGGCCCCATCCAACCTGGCCTTGAACACTGCCAGGGACGGGGCATCCACTACTTCTCTGGGCAGCCTGTTCCAGCCCCTCACCACTCTCTCTGTAAAAAACTTCCCCCTAATATCTGATCTAAACCTTCCTTCCTTTAGTTTTAATCCATTCCCCCTTGTCCTGCCATTATCTGCTCTTTTAAAAAGTTGAATCCCCTCCTGCTGATAAGCTCCCTTCAGGGATGGGAAGGCTGCAATGAGGTCCCCCCACAGCCTTCTCTTCTCCAGGCTGAACAAACCCAGCTCCCTCAGCCTCTCTTTGTAGGGCAGCTGCTCCAGCCCTCTAATCATCCTCGTGGCTCCTCTGACCCCTCTCCAACAGTTCCACATCTTTCTTGTATTGGGGGCCCCAGATCTGAGGATGAAGACTTCCCCTGGCAGGAGGAATGAACTATTACTGCCACAGCTGTATCGCAGAAGGGCTTTGGGCTCAAAAGGACGGGCCTGTTACTCCTAGTGGTTTGCCTCAGCTCTTGGACCTCTGCTGACACCCTTCTGAGGTGGTGCTGAAGGTTTTCTGTGTAGTACCCTGAACTGGTGGTGGAAATTGCTACTCTGTGCCAGTTGGGTTTAGGACTCTGCTGAACCGAAGCGCTGAAAGTGGTGGGAGGAAGGAGAAGGGTAGGTGGTGGTGGTTTCTGGCCTGAAGGGGAGTATCACTGGTGCTGTGAACTCCTGGATGTTGTTTGGTGGCACCTGCAGTGGGGAGACAATGTTTGTTCATGGGGACAGGAGGGTTTCCAAAGTGATGATATATTGGGGAACAGCCTCTGAAACATCATCAGGCTCAGGAGAGTGCGTCTACTGTTGCTTTCCCCTCCTTGGCCTATGTGGTGGCTATGGCTTGGGGCAGACCGCCTGCAAGGGAAGTGAGGAAGGAACGGTTGGTTGAAGTGGAGCAGGGACCCAGTGGCAAAGGGCAGAAGAAGAGAGAGACCAAACCAGGAATTTAACACTGAAATACTTGCATTTTAGGCTATGAACTGGAAAAATCAGATGGTAGTTGCTGTCGTTCTGGGTCAAGCTTTGTGTGTGGGTCAATGACTGAAGTGTCCAACCAGCAGAAGGGTAGGAGGCTTTTTACTGTCTCTGTGATACTGCCTTCTGATGGAATTTTGAGGCTACCTGAGATTGTTCCATGTTTAGTTTGAGTGGCAGAAATGTAGTATTCTGGGTTTTACTTGGCTTGCTTTCATGTACGCTGCTGGAAGGTCCTGCTCCGCTTTAGAGCATGGAGTTGTGTTTTTACCCTACAGAGCCTCAGAAAAGGTATTTTAGAGCTTGGAGGAAACTTCAGCCACCTGGAAAAGAGGCCAGGTCAGGATCTTACCCCCTTTGCACTGTGTCTGTATTGTTGGCAGCTAGTGTGTGGTGCAAAAAGCTCCTGTCTCACTTTCCCAATCGCTGCAGCCAGCGATCAGGCCTGCCATGTCAACAAAAAGCATTAAGACCTCTGCTTCCCGCCAATGTGGAATGATAATTTGTGGCTCGGGCGTTACTGGGATGTTAAGGTGCCAAAATTATGACCACTCTGTCAGATTAGCTGGATCATTTTTAACTCCTAAGCCTTCCACCAAGATGACTTTTCGGTGCTTGGAAATTAGTCTTACTCTGCAGAGCTGTCAGCGTCTCCCAGCTGTGTCAGTATGTGCCCTAACAAATGTGTGTGTATATATGATACAGCTATTTCATCATCATTCCTTGCACTCCTCCAGACACCTGGAAAGCTTATCTTAAGTGCAGCTCTCCTCTCCCAGGAGTCGCTTCTGTTAATTCTGCCTTTGGTTTGTTTTTCCATCGCTGTAGAAGTGCCCCAGAACAAGCTGCTGCTTCTTGTTGTGGTTTTGGTTTGTTTTAAAAAATATTTGTTTTTCCCAGGCCCTTGAGAGACACAGGGGGAGAGATGCTGTGCTCTGAGTAGGCTATGCTTGAAATGAAGGGGTGGAGGCTTTAGCGGTACAGGTAGGAAACTGAGGCAAGGAGAAATCAAGACCTTAGAGGTGTTGAAGACCCAGTTCTCAGCAAAAGTCTATCCACAAAAGGTGGTGGAAGGCAGAAAATGGTTGTGTAGGGAGGCTGCACCCTGGTCTCTTGGGTGGGTCTGAAAGGGTTGCAGATCCCTTTGCAGACAGGGAAAAGCAGTGCTGAGAAGAGCAGATGCTTGAAGAAATCCCCCGACCTTCTCCTTGGGTTGAGAAAGAGCAGAACCCTGAAGAAATGTCACCCATCCACTGTCCTTTTCCTTGGGTTGATGGAGTGGGGCCACTTCCATCCCCTGGGTGCTTTTCTTCCCTGAGGATGCCTGGCCCAGTAGCAACTCATTCTTGATGCATCCCTTCCTTGTGGGAGGTGGGAGATGCAAACAAGTCCTCTGGAAGAGTTTCTGCCTTTGTTGCTTGCAGTGAAGGTGAGCTGCAAGCTGACAGTTGCCTCATTTTTCCTTTTGGATTCCCTCCCCGACTGATCAGGGCTCTATTATTAGTAGCTGATGTGCCAGTGGAGTTGCTCTCCTCCTAACTCTGCTAATTAATCAATGCACCCTGCGACAGTTCTTGACCATTAAACAATTTTCATTAGTATCCAGACCCCCACAGCATGGATGAACCCATCTATCTTCATTAGCTTTTGGATTTCAATGTCAGGAACAGGAGCCAAAAGTGCCAGTAAAGGAGCAGTTTCCTGTCTAGTCCCTTCCTCATCCCAGTGAAAACTGACCTTGCTGTTATTTCTCTCTCTCTCTTTTTGTTTTTCCCCACCTCCCCTTGCTCCCTGTTGTGTGTTAGTTAAAGGAGAAGATGAGCACTAACTTCAGCTCCTCTCCTTATCTCAAGTGATTATCCTTAGGGGGGGGAAAAAGCGGCTGGGATCCTCTTTAAAGGTAGATAAATAACATGATTATCCTCATTTTGTAAGTAATCTCAGAATGTCTCTGGGGTCAGGAAGGAAAGAAAGTGAAGATCAATACACATTGATGTCTGAATTACCTTCCTCCGTAATAAAAATTAACTTTGCTGGTGGTGTGGTGGCTGCATCTGTGCACAGATAACCCTAAATTGGCCAAAAGTGTATGCACAGCCTCAAAACCAGGAAGGAGGAATTTAATGTTTCTTGGAAGTGTTTCCTGACCTCACAGAAACATCTGGTGTTTTCCTGGAAGTGATGAGGAGCCACTGACCTCTTCACGCTCAGCCTTGCTCTCCAGAAGGAGAGGGCATCGCTGTCCTTGCTCATCTGTGAGGTTATATCCTGAGCACTCCTGTGACGTGGCAAATAGTCCTGTTGGGAAATCGTGCGGTTTCCTTCCTGCTGGTTGAATCTGCCCTGATGTAATTCCTCTTTTTGTCACGTTAATGGGATTTAAAGAACTACAAGGATGCAGAGAAGCCTCCTGAGATGCTAAAGTTTGTGCCTTGCTTTTGGACTTATGGATTGGAGGACCCCATTGTATGAACATCGTATGAAAATCATTGGTGGGTTTGGCTCCTATTAACTACTTTTTCTCCTAAAGCACATCCTTTCCTGTTAGTTTGAGAGGAAACCAAGAGAATAAAGGCCAAGCTTGGAAGAACTGAGCTGGGTGAGTGGCTGCCATGCTCCTGCTAGGTGTTGTATACCTTGCAGTGGTGTGCTCTGTGCTGCCCAAAGGCCTGTTTGGCCATCCCAAAGGGTGGTGGTCTGTGGGGCAGGGAGCCCCTACCCATCTGGTTTTGGTAAGACCTGCAGGAACATGGAGTGAGTTTTGTGTGAGGCTCGCTCATCAAACTGGAGATGGCTTGTACTTGGCTGCAGTGTTGTGAGGGTGTTTCATCAGGCTAAAAGTGAGAGCTTCCACTTTGAGCACTGGGAAACTTCTGTGTGCTCCTGTGACCTTTTGCAGCATTGACACTGTGTCCCATGGGTGGCCCAGGGAGGAGGTGTGGGCCTCGCTCCCTCCTGCACCTGGGATGCCAGAGAGGAACAGCAGACATCGTTCTTACAGCTCACTCCTTCTGGGCTGCTGTGCATTGGCACTGCTTGAGCCTTCGTGGTCTGCTCCCTGGTTTTCCAGTAGCACTTCTGGGATTATCTTTCCCCCTCTTCCCATAGAACTTCCTTAGAGCCTCCTCCATCGATAAGCATCTTGTCTGTGTGTGCAGAGAAACCCTTCTATCCATTGCTTGCCCAAAGCCATCACTGTAAGTTATTTACACAGTGATTAGCTAAAGCTTCAGTTATTTAATACAACCTTTTAAATCACATCTCCACCAGCAGCTATTGGTCACATGAAGTTTCACTGAGCAGTATCTCTCTCTTACCCTTCTCCTCAACCTGTGCATATATTTAATTTTCTCTGGGCTGCTCGTGGTGGTGTTTTCTGGTGAGTAACTAATAAATCCAGGGCCTTCAAAAAAGGCTTCTTGTTGTGTTGCAGTGAGTGAATTACTTGTAAAGAGAACAGGGAATATAAAAATTGGCCTTGCAAAAAAGTTGGCTCCGTTGTATAAATCCCATCTCCCTGTTTTAAAACAGAATCAAACCTGAAAAGAAAGTGTATTTCCCCCTGCCCCTGCAGCATATGTAGCTAAGTAAGGGCTCTCCCCACTTGGTGAGCTTTGAATGATCAGCCTCATTGGGTTTGCTTCTGCTTTTTGCCTCTTCTGCCTCAGTTTATGGTATGCTCACAGGGCGACGTCTGTGTTGTATGAGGGGTTTGGAACTGCACCTGTAGATGTTTGAATGCAAAGATGTGGTGGAAATTTAGTATTCCTCAATTGGCTCAGAAAGCAGAGTTCTTGGGTATACTGGAAGGGAACCTGGTAGAAGTTTAGGTAGAAAAAATAAATATGAAGTCTAATGCCATGAACTTGATTTTTGGAACAAGTAGTAAATAAAAGAAGTAGGATAAGATTATGCTTGCTTCTCCAAGTGGAGTAGCACCAAGGGCTGCACTGAGCCTAAGCCAGCATAGACCCTAAAGTGAAGCATCTGGGTACCTTATCTCACCCCTGTGGTCAAGTGGGGTGGCTTGAATGAATCCTAAGGGATGATTCAAATCCTGGGTGTGTTGAACTGTGACCTCAGTTGGACCTGAAATTGGATAGGTTGAGTGCCAGCCTAAATATTCCAGTGCTTCTGTGTACGTGCCATGCAGAATCCTCCTTTTCTGGGTGCCTGGCTCAGTCTGGAGAGCCGTGCTTGGTTTGTGAGTGCTCAGCTTGGAATTCGGGGCCGCTGTTTTGGTGTTTGCGTTTGAAAACATTGCACTTCAGATGGTCTGGAGTAAAATGCTGCAAAAAAACACTGAGCTTTCCCAAGCTGTGCATGTTTTAGCAGAGACCTGCCAGCTTTCCCTGCCGTTGCATAGCTGCCTTGATAGCCCCACAGCTACCTTGTGACTGGGATGTCCACATCCACCCCCTGGCTCTGAGGTTGGCTCTGAGGTGAGCTGTCCAGACCCTAAACAAGAGCAGGTCTGGGGAGCAACAGGCCAGTGTTTTGGCTGGCAAAGTTGGAGCCCCATCTTCTCTTGGGGCTCAATAGCAAGAGAAAGTTGTGAGTCTAGTGCTGGAATGAGGGATGTGCTGTGTTAACAGGGGGTCACCTGGGGGCGCAGGCACAGCCTCACCTCCACGCTGCCCTTTCCCTGCCCAGTCGTGAGCCTGGCAACTCCTTTGTCCTGCTTTATCCTGGCTGTAAGGAGCAGAGGAGAGGAACAGGAGGGAATAAAAGGAGAAGCCGAGGAGGGTTCTCAGCGGGGAGTGTGGATGAGCCCACTTGCCTGACCCTCACCAGGGCAGATAATGTTTTCTCTGACTCTAGACTGCTCTCTGCGGTTCGCAAATTGATTTGGTAGAGCAAAAAGGAAAGCAGTATTGACTGGAGGAGGTGGAAGTATGCATTTTATGCTGTCCTCCTGGATCCTGGCAAGATTTCCTTCACCCTCATTGGAGCTGGTTGCTGTCTTGGTACCGTGCTGTAGTGTGTCTCCCTGGCCTCTGATGTTTGATGGAAGCCGAGTCTCATCTTTGGCTAAGAACTGGGATTTCATTCATGCTGGAGGCACATATTTCTCCTGATTCCTGTGGCAAATAGACTTGGCGTAGAGTTAGCTGCTAGGGCAAAGACCCCTCTCAGTGCTCTAATTAGCTCATTAATTAAACAACTCTCTGAATATTTCTTCTCTCCCTTTTTTTTTTTTTTAAATTATGAAATAAGGATGGAGTCAGCTTTGGTTTGGCCAAACCCTGCTTGGTGGGGCTGAGTAATAACGGTTCAGTGGCAGGTAAGTGACGGAGAGTCCTACCTCTGTGCCTTCTCACACGACTCGAAGTACTTATCTATAATGAAGCTTGGAGCAAGGAGCTTGACCCCTTTTAATCTGCAGTTAAAAGCAGCGTAGCCCCTTCCCACCATTATTTGGTAGGGCACAAGGAAAAGGGGAGGGGAAAAAACCCTCTGTGAACTTCAGCGGACCTTTCCCAGTGTGAGGAGCTGCCGCTGTATTCAGAGTTCCATCTGTGAAGGACTGTCTTTCAATCCATTGTGCTTAACTTTGTCCAATCCTGTTCCCTTTTTCTGCAATGATAAAACCTCTATTGCTCTTTCGTCTCTCCACCCCCCCCCAACCTTTCTTCCCTAGTAGGTTCTGTGGAAACGGTGTTTGGGGGTGGTAAATCACAAGGTGGAAGCACGCGTTCATAAAATGCTTTATTCCTCCCTCCATCAATATTTCACCATGCAACACAGGCGCCAGCATTTCATTTTAATTACGCTGCAAATTTCCCTGTCGAGGAAGAAAGCTGAACTCTGTGAGCCAGCCCAACCCCATCCCTGTCCCCTCCTTGCCACTGGAGCATCGAACTAACCGTGGGTTTGGTTTAATTTTCAATGAGTCACGGGGCTGTATGCATGGCCAGCATGTCTCTCGCCCACAGAAGGAGGACTTCCAGCCAGGCTGAATCTGGTCTGGTCTTCTCTTTTCCTTGCCATGGGGTAAAGGGAGGTCTTGAAGTTGTTTGTGGAAGTGTCTGTGGGAGCTGGTGTTGTCTGGAGCCCTTGAACAATAGAAACACAGAATCACTAGGTTGGAAAAGGCCTTTAAGGTCATTGAGTCCAACTGTACCTGTCCTCTACTAAACCATATCTCTAAGTATCTCCTCTACCTCTCTGTTAAGCACATCCAGGCATGGTGACTCAACCCCCTTCCTGGGTTGATCTAACATACCAAACAGTGTCGTGTTCTGTGATATTCTAGACTGTAAACCCATGCTGTTTACTATCCCACCCTACTGAAAAATCTTGATGAAATCAGGAAAGTTCTAGCACCGTTACTGCTGCTCCAGCACAAGCAGAAGGCTTTGAGATAGACTCTGACAGTGATTAGAGGCAAGGGAAGGCTTCCCTGCTACGGCAAGTGTAACTTTTGTCTCAGGCTGTCCTTTCTGAGGTTGCATTAGTGACTAGGACTCCTCCTGTTTTCCTATAGAAGGTGACCAGTGCGTGCGAGTCACTGAGTGACACGGCAAAGTCAGCCCGTGCCCCCGCGTAGCCCTTTCTGGGGGGGTTTGAGACAACTGCTTGCTACTGACTGATGATACATGAGTCAATCTGTTGTGTGCCCCATTAATCTGCAAAGCTCTTTCTCAGGAGGTTCTGCTGAGTGCCCCCCCACCCCCTCGCCGAAACCATAGCCTTTTTTTCCTCAAAATACAACATTTACAGGTAAATATGTGTGACAAAATGGTTAAGGAAAGGAGGGGGTCCCCTAACGTGGAGGAAATCTGTCCCTTGTGGTGGTGCTGTTCCATCATCCTCAATTACAAGGAGTGCTAAATGTTCCCCTGTAGCAGCTGGTGCGGGGTATTATTTTGGAGAGGGCATTAAATGAGATGGGTTATCAGTGTAATTCAATATGACAATTTCTGCAGCCGTATCCTGAAGACAGTGGGAAAAGGTGGGGAGAGGGAGCAGTGCCTGTGACACACATAAATGCTAACTGGAAGGGAAGGAGGCATTCATTTCTAGTTAGCACATGGAAATGTAAATGTTCTGATTTATGTAACTTCCCAAAGCTTAGCTCCTTGCTGCCTGAAGAAGCGTTCTTAACACACACATCCAAATTAGGATGCCACGTGTCAGATAGATTGCTCTGTGTAGAAACTTTGTTTGCAAAGTCAATGCTTTTCCAGCAGCCTTTTAAAAGTCCTTAAAACCCAACGAACCAACCCTAAAAATCAACAAACAACCCACCAAACCCCAAACCAGGCTGGTTGGAGAAACAAATGGCTGTTTGTTTGCTGGTGTCAAGGGCCAGGAGGTGGTTTGGAGGCCAACCACATCGAGGAAAACCAGTGCCGCGCTGTCACGACAGCCTGGTCTTGAATGGACAAGTGTTGGCATCTCTAGTTGTGTGCTCATTAAAATAGGTTCAGGTCTGAACAGCACTGGAGAAACAATTTAACAAATGAATTGCCTTATTCTGACCTGCTTGAGTGTGAAAATTTGGGATTCTGTAGTGGAGGGCTACATGTTTCAAACTGCGATGGGGAGTGTGGGATGTGTTATGCTTCACCCAACATCTTAATGCAGCATTTCCTCTGTGAGGGAAGGTGTGAAAAGTAAAGTTAAAGCTGTCATCTCTGGGTTTTTTTTCCCCTCTCTCTAGGACTGGTCTCTCCCTTTTACTCAGAGCTGAACCAGACTCATGCAGAAGAGCTCTCAGGTAGTGCTATTCACGGGGTTAATGGGTATTTTCCTACTCTGTATGGATGCTTAACAATGTATGTACAATGCTCAAATGGTGTTAGAGCAAGGGTAGTACTTTGGAGAACCTTTCCTAGGATCTCCTTGAAGCTCTTCTGAAAAGAGCTCTCCGGGACCCCCACTTAAGCAAAAATTAATCTGCTGTTGGTAACACCAGAAAATGGGGAGGTACATAGAAGGCAGAGGGCCCTGAAATAGAGCTGCTTTGCAGAAAGACCATAATAGGGTCAACAGGCCAGTCTCACTTCCATCAGCAAGCGTGGAGAGTTGGGTCAGCTGGGAGCTGTTAGGAGGATGTGCAGTGGGACACAAGCTGGACACACTGCCTCAAAGCCCTTCTGAACGGCAGTGCTGCTCGGGGTGTGCCGAGTGCTAGTTGGGTCACCCTATGTGGTGGGGTGGTCTTGGGGTGCTCTGGGTCATCTCAACAGCCTGCCATCATGAACGGGAGGGTGTAAGAAGAGCTGGACTTTGTGTGGCAGGTTCGGGTTGATTAGTGGGAGGAAAGCGGGGTCTGGGTGGGAAGAATTGTTCACCAGGCTATTCTGCCTCCCTGCATGGTGCAGCAGTGGCTTTGAGTCAGGCTAAGAACCTGCTTCTGATGAACGTGGCTCCTTAGATGCAGCCAGTGAGGGTGGTTTTATTTGTGTGAGACCTTTTTATCGGGACCTTGGACACCAGGACTATTAGGAGAGCAGACAGGGAGACAAAAGAAACACAGTGGGGTTTTCTGAGCATCCCCTCCCCAACTACGCATTGGTTTATCCCCGTGCAGCAGGGAAATAAGCTGAAAGGGATCCATTATGGTGGTGATGGGTTTGCTGTCCTTGGATCCTGTTTGAATACACTCCATCCCGGAGTTGTTTTGCATTTCACTGGGGAGTCTTTTGGCTAAAGGGCATCGCTGCTACAGCAAAGTGGAGCGTGTCCCTGCCCCGGCTTTCTCCAGTGGATATCACATTTCATTACCCTGATGAGCCTGAGCGAATTCTCCCGGTTGTGTTAATTTGCCCACAAGCCAGCCTGTGTCACGTCCGCAAGAAGCCCCTGACATTTCCTAGCCTCCCCCACCCATCCTGGTTTTGAAACCTCGAATAATAATTGCAGCCTTGTCCCTTTTGCTACTTGCTGCTGCTGAAATGGAGGAGAGGAGGGGGATGGAGGGGCCGATGCACCCCCTTCCCGTCCCCACGGATGCGGTCAGCCATGAGCCGGGTGAGCCTGGGACACATTTGCCTCTTAGGGCTGTGTGTGCTCCTGGGGCTCATGGTGGAGGGCACCGGAGGGGGGTGTGCCTGTGCACAACCTTGTCTCTTGCCATTTGGAGCTCGTTGGTGACATAAAGTGGGTGGTAGTGAGTGGGGTGGTTGTTTGGGCATCCCCTTACCCTTCGGGGTGCTGTGGGTTGAGAAGTGGAGTGCCCTTAAGCGTTTGATGCCTTCTTCAATGCTTTTTTCTTTCCCTGAAGGATGGAGGCATCATGAAGGATGGAGGCCACGTAACGTTGGACAGCGGCTGTTTTAAACACAGGATGTGAACGCTGTGTTTCAGAGTGCCCTGCGGGCAAGGCACAGAGGAAGGATATAAAATTAGATGCGTGGAGGCAGGTGAGAAGTAAACTATTTGTGTTCCCAGCATGGCGCTGCTCCTTCCCCACGTCTACAGTTTAATCTCTACTTTGGATTACACTGATACTACCTGAGAGTTGGGGCTGTTTTTCCAAAATGTTAGTATTGAGAAGTATGAAGCGAGGCGTGCTTCTGCCTGCATTGCAAACAATGTTCATGCTGCTTCCCCCCCACTTTTTACTTTAAATAATGAAACTTCTGCTTTAACCAATGATACCTTTAAATGATGATAATTTTGCAGTTCTAGCAGCCTTGAAGTTGAGCCATTGAAAAATCAGTGGTGCTTGTGTCAGCCTAACCTTAAGGACAGGTATTAATTTCTCAAGAAGTCTAACAAGCTCTAATAGGACGGAGAAAATTAGCTGCTGATTATTGGTGCTGTTGAGAGAGACGAAGACGCGCTTTTTCCAGCTACTCCTGTGATTATATCCCTCATCACACCATCCTGGGAAAGCCATTCAGCGCTGCGCGGGGCTCAGCCGTGCCTCGTGCTCTCAGCTGGTTATTAGGCCTTTTGGATAACTGTTGTCCTCCCTGCTCAGGTTTCTGAGGGGAGAGGTGAACGCGTGCTGGCTCGGAGACACCGCTCCGAATGGGCATAGGCGCACGAGAGCCTCGCTCACGGTGGGGACAGGGGCTACCCGCACGTGGAGAAGTGGAGAGCAAAAGAAAGTTTCAGGCCAGGTGCTTGAAGGGGCCTTTGAATGGGTTTGGCTGTAACACAAAGCTGTTGCTGGAGAGCTCTTAGCAGAAGGGAGGAGGCTCCAGCTGAGAATCAGTGGTGTATTGTATCAAAGAGGAGGGGTCGGGGAGCAGAGTAAGTGGATCTTACGGCAAATGGATCTAAGAGATCAGGATGCAGAGACTAAAGTGAAAGAAAAAGACAGGTAGGAGTAACCACTTGGCCTGCTTTTGGCTGGGATGGAGTTACTTTTCTTTCTAGAAGTTGGTATAGAGCCATGATTTTGGATTTAGGATGAGGAGGATGTTGGTAACATGCTGATGTTGCTAAGTAGTTGTAGTGCTTACACCAAGTCAAGGTCTTCCCATGCCCTGCCAGATGCATGAGCAGCTGGGTCGGCTGTCCTGGCTGTGCTCTCCCAGCCTGGCCAAAGGGGTATTCCATACCCTGTGATGTCTGGCTCCAGCTGTAACAGAGGGGAGCTAGCTGGGAGGTGGGATTGCTGCTCGGAAACATTGTGTAGCAGGGCTTTATTTGTGTGCACATGGTGAACAGATACATTTGTGCATCACTTGTTTTATATACCTTATTCCTATTGCTGCTGTTGTTCCCTTCCTCTGTTATCCTCTTAAACTGCCTGCCTGCTCTGTTTCCTGTTCTGCCCATCCCTTTGGAGCTGGGAGGGGCGAGCAAGCGGCCCTGTGATGCTCAGCTTACCAGTTGGGGGTAAACTGTGCCACCTCTAATGAAACCTGAAGCCCTGACCACTAAAAACATGGTGAAGGAGCTCCAGGAGCTTCGCTGAGCTCTAAATAACCATGATAGGGGAGAACTGGCCTATGATGTGCTCAGAGGTGGGGCAAGGTGTTGTTCTGCAAGGATTTGGTTGCGGATGATGCAGTTGTAGCACGCATGCCTCTCCTCAGACCCTCTTGGTGAGCAAAATCCTTGTTTTTTCTAAGCAAAAGCAAGGCTGGGACCCTCAGGTGTGCTTGGAGGCTCACTGTGCACAAAGGCTGTCATTATTACCCCTAGCTCAGCTTCCCTCACAGCTTGGATGTGTGGTGCTATGTTTCCTGAGTGTGATGCTTCAGATTCTATCAACCACTTCATGTAAAAACCAAGGCAGTAGGAAGGTTTCAGTGCTGTTAAGGTGAAAGAGGTACCCGCTTAGGGTATCCTGACTGAGGCATCTGCTTCTCCTTCCAGGACCCTGCCATCCTATCGGTAGATAAAGGAAAGGCAACTGATGTCATCTACCTGGACTTGTGCAAGGCCTTTGACACAGTCCCCCACCACATCCTTATCTCTAAACTGGAGAGATGTGGATTTGATGGGTGGGACCATCCAGTGGATAAGAAACTGGTTAACAGACCGAAGCCAAAGGGTGGTGGTCAATGGGTCTATGTCCAGGTGGAGGCCGGTGACAAGCGGTGTCCCCCAGGGGTCTGTCTGGGGCCCGGTGCTCTTTAACATCTTCATCAATGACATCGATGATGGGATTGAGTGCACCCTCAGCAAGTGTGCGGGTGACACCAAGCTGAGTGGTGTGGTCGACACCCTAGAAGGAAAGGAAGCCATCCAGAGGGATCTGGACAGGCTGGAAAGATGGGCCCGGGGGAACCTAATGAGGTTCAACACTGCCAAGTGTCAGGGGTTGCACTTGGGC
>VZTU01018749.1:34947-94752 GCA_013400835.1 Zapornia atra
TCAGCCTGGAGAAGAGAAGGCTGTTGGGGGACCTCATTGCAGCCTGCCAGTACCTGAAGGGAGCTTATAAGCAGGCGGGGATTCAACTTTTTAAAAGGATAGACAATGGCAGGACAAGGGGGAATGGATTAAAACTAAAGGAAGGAAGGTTTAGATTAGATATTAGGGGGAAGATTTTTAGAGAGAGTGGTGAGGGGCTGGAACAGGCTGCCCAGAGAAATAGTGGATGCCCCGTCCCTGGAAGTGTTCAAGGCCAGGTTGGATGGGGCCCTGGGCAATCTTGTGTAGATCCAGGCCTGGAGGTTAGTGTCCCTGCCTGTGGCAGGGGGGTTGGAGCTCTATGATCCTTGGGGTCCCCTCCAACCCATGCCATTCTATGATTCTATGATCCTAACCATCACCCCTTAATGTCTGGGGACATCAACGTACCTTCATTGGACAAAGAGCAGCCCGAGCAGCAGGAGGCGATCTGAGCCATCTCCAGACACTCCTAGCCTGGCCAGAAGCTTGTGTGGGGAGTGATTTCTCCTCTCCAGAGAAATTTCTCCTCGCAGCGTCCCTCTGAGACATTCATCTTTGCCCTGAAAGGATTCCTCCCCGCGTGTTGAGTCATGCTTGAAGAAGTGCTTGTTAAATAAGCACCGCTCAGCTTTGCTTAAAACAAATGAAGTTGATTTAATAGGGCTGTAGGACGGCCAGGTATCTGTGTTATTTAAGAGTATTGGCACTTCGAAGGCCGAGTGCTAAAAGCACTTCATTTTGATTTCAGCTGTTAATTGAAAATCAGCTGGATCGTCTTGTTTTTTCCGCTGCTGCTCCTTCTCCTCTGCTCCCTGCTCTCATCTCCCCCATCCCCACCCCACAATAGGATAACAGCTGTTAATGCAACACCCCTGCATAACGTGCTAGTAAAGATGTGGCATGAGGCCAGGCTTTCACTTGTGGTTTATTGGTTTAATTAACCAGGGTCTTGCAAATACTTCTTTGTGAGGCAGAAATGAGAGAATCTAATGTTTCTCAGGCTGGATCTTTACATCATTTTTAGGCACCTGATGAAGGCACCAAGGTAAAAACTTGGCTTCCCTGAATAACCTTGACTGAATTCAGTAATGCCTTGGAGTCATGTTATTGCTGACCTCGGGTTTTGCTACCCTCTCAACTTTCTAATTTGTCTTTTCTTCCTGCCTTTGTTGTAACAGTAGGAAGTGTTAAAAAATATCTCCTGCTTTCTCCACTGCTGGCTCATGTTCAGTTTCTCCTGAGCGAGCTCCTCTACTTGAAGCGATTACTTTTTTTTTTTAAAAAGAAAACCCCAACTTTTCAGTGTATGTGGTGTTGCTTGTGGCTCTCTTGCCTTTACACATGCAAACGTTTATGTGAGCATCATGGAATTGTAGGGGTTGTAAGGGAGCTCCAGAGATCTGGTCCAACCCCCCTGCCAAAGCAGGCTCCCTAGGACAGGTCACACAAGGAGGCATCCTGATGGGTCTTGAGTATCTCCAGAGATGGAGACTCCACACCCCCCTGGGCAGCCTGTCCTAGGGCTCTGTCACCCTCACTGTGAAGAAGTTCTTCTGCATATTGGTGCGGAACTTCCTGTGCTCCAACTTGAGGCCATTACCCCTTGTCCTGTCCCCACAGACACTGAGAAGAGGCTGGCCATTTCCCCCTGTGTCCCACCCTTCAGATATTGATAAACATTGATCAGATCCCCTCTCAGTCTTTTTTTCTTCAGGCTGAACAGTCCCAGCTCACTCAGCCTTTCCTCATAGGCGAGATGCTCCAGGCCCTTTATCATCTTCGTTCGCTCATGGGGGTCTGTAAAGCCTCTGGCATCTCTTTAGAATAAACTCTGGGGGCCTTACTCAAGGGTATCCATGTGGGTGCAGCAGAAATCTTGTAGATCAAAAGACAGTGAGGCTAGACCTTAAAATCCTAGAAGGATTTTAAACACTCTACCTGTGTTGTGATTCAGACTTTGGGGTAAATGCCATTTACCCTTCTCTCTTGAGACACAACGTCATACACAATTCCTGTGGTCCACCCTGGAAGGTGGTGGCAATGATTCTTTCTTAGGACTTTCCAATGCTCTTAAAGGGAATGGTTGCCTTAGAGAGAATATTGATTATCTTCTTAATTGACAGGTCTCCCTTGCTATCTGCTTATGTCAGATCACATTCCCACTGGGTGCCCGAAGCATTCTCTTCATTTCTGGAAGCATCTGGTTGTGTGGGTAAATAGTACATCAAGACTTGCCGTCCCACAATGATTTTTTTTCCCATTGGAGTTCAAGTTTTCTGTGCAAGAACAGTCTCCTTTGCTAGGAGCTTTGATACAGAAACACAGAGCTCGATTGAAGACTTGAGCCAGCAAGTGGGACAGCCCTTGGTGGGGTGGTTACTGGTCTCTGTGTGCGGGAATGCCTCGGGCACTCAGGTCAAGGTAAGAGAGAGCAGAAAGTGAGCTCTCTGAGCAGGCCACTGTGTGGAGGTGCTTGTGAACTGAGACAGGCAGTAAATAGGCTGCAGGGTGTCTCTGGGGTTGTTCGTACTGTAGGCCCACATCTGTGGTGGTTGTGTTTCTCTTACTTGGCTGTCTTCTCCAGTGTTGTGATTCTGTGAGCTGTGGGCAACTTGAACCATCATCATTGTTTGCCCATGGGTGATAAAAGGTAGGCAGACTGCAGCTATGTACACTGCAGTCTCCATCTCCTCTTGCCTCCTATAACTGTTCCAGCATCACCCATGTAGCTGGAGTTGGTTCACCCAGCCACTGATGGTAATGGAGCTGAGTGTAGTGAAATGACTGTAGATGACTTCACTAGAGCTTGTAGGTGTCTAAGGCACGTAGTTGGCATTTCTCTTTCAGTTCTGATGTTTGAACTACCTGATGCAGCATGACACATCAGTATGATCATCTGTGTGATAGAGGTTCTGCCTTGAAGACCTTGCTTTTACAGGGACGCAGGTGGGGCTGACTGAGTTGTTGGCCCCAGCCCCCTGTATTTGCATGCAACCTGAGAAACTACAGAAAGGTCTAGGGAGGTCCCGTTGGCCAAAGCCATCTCCCTGGAGCCCAGGCTGGCTGCCAGCCCTGCCCTGTCCTGTCCTTGTTTATCCCAGCATCCAGCACTGGGAGTGATCTCTCTGTGAGACCGCCCTTGTAACATGCTCCTGAGCCCCAGCAAGTGTAAGACCTGGTAAACATACTGGTTTCTTTCCTCTCTGGAGTGTGTTGAAGGCCTAAATGCCTCTTTGCTATCTCGTGTGACTTAAGATGCCAATTGGAAGTGTGGCATCCTTAGGTGAAGGTGGCTACCTCAGAGGTTACCTCCTTGCTTGCCTACCACTTCTCAGCAGATCACAGGCTTGGCAGAGGTTGTACTCGGGTGGATTTGTGTTGGACCATCTCGTTTGGAAACAGGCTTCATCCCTTGCCTGACGCTCTGCCGACCTGTCAGATGCATCATAGGTTCCAGCCATTTTTCTGGGCCTGCAGAAAAGGGGTGTTTACCAGATGGGATGTTGTATTTTTCTTGGAGGGAAGAGGGCTTAGTTCAAGAATATATCAATATAACATTTTCTTACCTGCAGGTCAAGAGGAAGTCTGCATATATTTTTAGAAACACAGACAGACCATTAAATTCGCTTGTCTTTGCTTTAATAAAAGCTCTCCTTGCCTTTAGAGAATGATAATGGCACTAGATTAATGTATCCAGGAGTACCATTGTGAGTGGCAGCTGGAGAATGAGAACTTGATGGGATCTAAAATGAAAGAAAAATGTTTGCAATCAGTTTTGCGCTTCGTTCTCCTCTTACCCCAGCTACCTGAGATGTTCAACACATAATTCTACAATTATGTGGTGTTTTTTCTAAAGAAAGGCATTGTAAGTCTTCCAGAAGAAACTCTCAAGACGCTATTTTCATGCAAATAGCTTTGTGTGCTAAATTGAGGAACTTAAGAACCACAGAAAATATAGGAAATGTGGGCAGAATGCATTCGAAATGTAAAAGTTTCTTGGGAGTTGTCAACAGCTCTTTAAGGAGTCTGTTGCCTCCACCTTTCAGCAGCTTCTCTTTGTGATTGCTGGAGGGTGGGGGGTGGTGGTGGTGGTGGTGGAAAAACCCCAACCCAACAACAATTACCAAACTGAAAAGCTTGTATGGAGATGTTGCACTGTGGAGCGATAATGGAGCGGAAGGAGGACGGTCTGCGGCTCGCCTTGCCGCCTTTGATGAGAATCGAGCCGACAACAATGCCCCAATTCTTTCTTTTTTTTCCTAGTTCCCAAGCTTTAAAGTAAGAGGATACCCAGCTTTCTAGCTGGCTTTCCCTTCAGGATTCACTGACACCTCCCGACACGTGTCCTCATACCTGTGCCTGCAAAGAAACCTGAATTTCCTGATGGAAGGAAGAAGGATGCTTATCGCTCCCGCAGGCTCCTCCGGAAGGTGAGTGTGTAAAGCCTTGATTCTTGAGGGCAAAGCCAGCCTGGGAAACATCCTCTTGAAATTGAGTGTGGTATGAATAAAGCAAGTGATGGCTTTTCCACACCAAGAAGATGAGTACTTTCTACTTGGCTGCTGCGGATGATTAAGGAAAACAATTGCATTCTGACAACACGCATTGACATTTTAAAATGAAAAAGAAGCGAAGAACAGATTCTGGGAGGCTTGCCATTAATGATAATGGATTTCCGTCAATGGGAGCCTTTTTGAAAGCCTCATTCTGTGCTGTGGGGTTGTGTTTTTGTGGTGGGTTGTTTGCTTTTTCTTTTAAGTAACTGTTGCTGAGAACAGGGGGACAGCCAGAGGGTTGGAGGAGTTCAGGGGGTAATCGAGGGAACCGTTCTCAAAGGGAAAGGAACAAAATAGCTTAAAACCAAACAAGGAAGAAGAAAAAGCCTGTGAGAGGTGAGGGGGAACTAGGTTAAGTGCTGAGAAATTATTTGAGGGTTTAAGTTCACTTTTTCATTTGCCTGCAAATGAAAACGCCTGTCAACCATGCAGGAGGTGTGGTGGTCCATGCGTGTGGCTTTGGTTTGCGTTTTCTTCCCCACCACGTTTAATTCTTCTTTGATTTTAAAAAAAAACAAAACAAAACCAAAACCAACCCAAACCAAACCCCAACCAAACAACCCACAACAATTGAGAAACGTTGACTTGAAAGGATGGGCAAAACACAGACGGCTTGTGCTGCACATTGACAAGACAGCCCCGCTCCAGCGTCTGGCGGGGCGGCTGTAGCATATGGGCTGACACGGCATCGATGGGAGAGCTTTCCAGGCAGGTGCAAAATCTATTGCAGTTAGCCATTTTGCTGGAGGAGTTAATCTATCCTTGTGGTTTTGTTTTTGCTCCTTGTGACGCTGACTTTCAGCTGTGGGGTTGAAACTGGGATGTTTACAGCTGCTTCTTTTTATAGGCACTGTGTGATAGGTAATTTTATGTGGAAAAAAATTCTATTTAGTCCCCTGATGGAAGAAGTAAACTTAGGTGAGGCTCATTCTCCTGTGAATTCTTGGTGTGCCGTAAAAAAAAATCACAAACCCCGTCACAGTTCTCCAAAATATTAGCTGTAAAACTTGTGCCTTGTTAAAGTTACAATGGGAAGATGTAATAAACAGATTATTTAAGCATGCATTACCACGTAACGTTCATCTTGGGGCACCTGGGTTTTGATTCTGTGGTACCGTGCTTTGCCTGGCAATCTCATGGTGGCTGCTGGGGTGGAAAACACAAACCCTCCTCTAAATAATGCATCCCTTCCCTGCTGTGCCTCTCCTCCTGGTTCAAAGATAGTCCCCCTTTAAAGTTTAATCAGTAATTTTATCATTGCTCACAGGAAAAAGGTACTGATCCAAAGAAAAGGGGGAGAAAAGAGGAAAAAAATGCCTTGGGATAGAGAAGTTAAACACTGGATGGAATTGCATCTTCTCCTCTGTTCCTGCAGGTTTTAATGGATTCTTTGTAACGATGTGTGCTAATTGTGTGGGGAGACTTTGGGAGGGTGACAGGAGTTTGCAAGCGGCTGTTCTGGCTGAACCCATCCATGGGGAAACCAAGCTGGAGCAGAGGAGTGGTGGTTTCTTGGGTGTTTGGCTGGGTTGCTTTCCCCAGGCAGCTCTCACAGAACTGTTTCTGCCTTTATAAAGTGCCTTTTTTTGGCTTTTTTAAAATTTATTTTCTCTGCTATCTGTCATCTGTCGGTGCTCCTGGAATGTTAAAGGGATAGACCTGGCAGTAATTGAAAGGTGGGTGTTGTGAAGGGTATTGAGAGATATGTCAAAATTCACAGGATCAGAGAATGTTAGGGGTTGGAAGGGACCCCAAAAGATCACCTAGTCCAACCCCCCTGCCAGAGCAGGATCACCTAGATTAGGTTACCCAGGAGTGCGTCCAGGTGGGTTTGAATGTCTCCAGAGAAGGAGACTCCACAACCTCTCTGGGCAGCCGGTTCTAGGGGTGTACCACCCATACAGTGAAAAGGTTTTTCCTTATGTTCACATGGAACCTCCTCTGCTCCAGCTTGCACCCACTGCCCCTTGTCCTGTCATTGGACATCACTGAGAAGAGCCTGGCTCCATCCTCCTGACTCTCACCCCTTATGTATTTATAGACACTGATGAGGTCACCCCTCAGTCTCCTCCAGCTCCCTGAGCCTGTTCTCCTAAGGAAGATGATGTTCCACTCCCTCACCCATCTCAGTGGCCCTGCACTGGACTCTTTCAAGTAGATGAAAGTGGCATTTTTGGGCTGAGACTGCCTTAATCCTGGCTTCTCAGAGGGCATTTCATTACTGAAGGAGAATACAATAGCAAACTATCTGAGGGGGGAAAAAAGTTTAATCTTAGCCCTTTGTGCTCCTCCAACTTCTTTTTATGGGAACACCCAAACAGTTGGTTGTTTCCAAAGTGGTGGGAAGACTCTTTGAAAGACCAGCGCTGCAGGCACCCCGTGGTGGTGGCAGCTTCTGAGAATCCCCTGGCCAGTAAGGGGTAAAAGGCTCACTTCTAACTCTGAATCACTAGTATTTTCCTGAGATCTGAGCCTAAACTTGGTTTAGAAAGCAGGTAAAACCAATTCAATTTAGGGCAATTCCCACAGAGGACGCTCTTGGCTTTGCTCAGTGTGTATCACCCTGGCCCTAAGTATCTTTTGCTTTTCCACCAAACCTTTGTCTCCTTTAGTCTGGCTGCTGCTTCAGATCTCTAGTTCTTCTCATGCTGCTTTTCCATTTGAAGAGAGATGTAAGAAAAATCACCCTGTAACAACCAGGGCTGGGAAGTTTCCAGCTTTTCAATAGGCTGTATAGGATTCTTCATCTTTTGTTTGGGTTTTTTTCCTCCCCCTTCTGAGACCACTGTCTGTATAGACAAAGCCAGGCCTGGCAAAGGCTGATAATTCAGATAAAATGCATAGTGTTCTGGCCTTGTGTTGTTAGCAGTGAGGAGGGAAAGAGGCATTTAGCATACCTTTGACACCTACCCTGTTGCAAGGAGCTCTGCAGTTCAGCCTTGCATTGCTGGGGCTGGAGATGGGTTTCAGCATCGCTCCAAAGCCTTTGTTTTCCCCCCCCATGCCTTGAGTTTTTGTAGGGCCTCCTGCATCCCCTGACCTTCCTCTGGCAGGAGGAGCACCTCACAGCCTTGCTTCTGATGTCTCTTCCTCTCTGAAGCGTTTTGGAGAAGATCTGCTACTGAGGAGGGCAGCAGGCCAAGGGCTGGGGGAGCTGCTGTGCAGACTGTTGTGCTAGTGCCAGGCTTTGGTGCGAGTCCCACAAGGCTCTGCTTAAAGAAATGTACGTGCAGCTCCATCCAGGCAGCAGAGCTCAGCTCAAACAGCTGAGCTAAGCCAGCCAAGGCTGTGAATGCCTGCTGAAAGACCTCACGTATGTCCCAACTCACCGTCTACCTGGGCATATCCCTGCCGTGTGTGTGTAGAGATGATGTTCTCCCAGTTCCCTCTCTCCTCCTGGGTGGTTTTTTCTCTTTATTTTTTTCCTGTTCTCCCCTCCCTGCAGTTCAAGCCCAGGTTATTTTAGCACAGTAAACATATTTTTTTTTTTTTTGACAGCTAGTGACATGAATAAAGTCTTTTCCTCTCCTCCCTCTAGTTTATTATTTAAGAGGAGAAGATGATTAAATCCAGCAGAGCTGATTTGAATTCTCTGTTAGCAGGAAGAGGGCGGCCGATGGGGGTCTGTCAAGTTGCAGAGTTTGCGTTCATCAGCATCTTGAGAGTATCAGAGCTGCCAGCTGCTTAGAAACATCTGGTTTGGGTGGTTCTCCCTCCGCCCCCACCTTTGCTTTTCTTCCTTTCTCTTCATTTTTTTTTTTTTTTTTTAGACTTTAGCATTACTGACTCTAAATGTTGGATCTAGTGGGGTGACAGATTGGTTTTTACTCAAGCACTGGAGCTCCAGCCAGGGTGTACTGGAGCCCGAGTAAGGGATCAGCTAGGATGGTACAAAAATAACCTTGCTGGCTGGTCATGGGTTTCTGAAGGAGAAGCTCTTTCAGTTTGGGGCTGGGGTCTTGTGCCCCTGAGGGCCTGCTCTGTGGGTGATGTCATGCTGGCACGAAGCAGGGAGGGAAAGCCAGGGCCCCTCTGTGCTAAGGGAGAAGGTGTTTCCCTGACCTTGGTGGCATGGAAACATGAGCAGTTAGAGCGAAAGAAGCCCTGGTAGAGTTAATTAAGTGGCGTGTTTAAAAGGTGGAATCCAAGGGAATTGCTTGGTGGCTTTTGAAGTTAGCTTTTCCCGCTCTTGGGGCTTGGACCAGGCTTGAGTACCTGTGCTCTTGGGGAGGGGAAGGCAATCTGGAACGGTGCCTTAGTGTGGGATTTGAGAGAGCAGTTGTGAGCTCCTCTGAGCAGCGTTTTTGCTCCCCAGCAAAGGCAGTGTGCTATACTTATGGAGATGGAGGGGGCCCTTCCGTGAGGTCCCCTTTCCCATCATCTTGACCCAAAGATGCCTCTGTGAATCTGGTACCTGATGGGGACTGAACTAACCGAGCCGGTGCACCTGTAGAGCTGAGCGTCATCCCGTGCATGGGTCATCTCCCAGTGGTGCTCATCCTGGCTCATGAAGCAGGGGCTAAACAACCCAGGCTGTGGTTGGCCAGCTCGGCATTGGCTTGGGTTCATCCATCAGCCGGAGGATTGGGTGGCTGTGCAGTGCAGGCATCCCCTGAAGGCTGTGGCTCTGCTGTCACTGGGGTTAGGAACCTGCCACTCGCAATAATCGGCGCCCTTTCCTGCGGTTCGGATGCCATCGAGACCGGAAAATTCGAGTAATCTTGTTGTTTGGTGTCTGCCTGCACTTTGCTGGAGGGGAGTTCTGTTCTGCTGAGAGGTACGCAGCAAACGTGCACCGAAACGAGCTGCTTGCTGTAGAAAGCAGAGAAAGGCTCCTCTCAGCATCAAAGCCGAGCTCCAGCCTCACCTGCTCGCGTCTTCTGGTGCCAATGTGTTAGTGGGATGGGTGGTGTCTTGTGGTGTTCCGGCAGTTGAGGCTGACTTGCGGTGTTTCAGGTTTCCTTGAGGTTGTCCTTTCACCTGCCCTGTCTCTTCCCCTTCAGTCTTCTGCGCTTCCGATGGCTGACTTGATTATCTTTGCTATTTCTAACTCTCCTTTCCATCCCCATTGGAGCTTGATTTCTGCTGGGGGGGATGGAAAAGGTCAGGCTCTCACTGGTGAAACTCCTTTAATTTGTTTGCTGCATCCGTGTGCAGACTTTGCATGTATGTTGTTGGTATGAACTACCAGGACCCTCCTGGACACATGGGGGGCCCCTGTGGTTGCTTATTTATTTACCTCTGTTCTTTTCTCCTGTCTGGCCCAGCATTCCCAGTTTTCCCTCTCCTACAAGAGAAAAAGCTTAGCGGACTCCAAACAGTAAATAAACCTGACACTTGCAGCAGTTGGCCTGATACCACAGGGCTGGGAATCCAGCAGCGCTCCTTTGGGCTTGTTTCTACTCTTTTATTTAAAGCCTCTTTTTAATCAGGAGCTAATGACAACTTTTGGTTGTGAGAGCTGATGCGCAGGGGGAAAAAACAACCCCACAAACCCCCCGAACCAACCAACCAACAACCCGTTTGCATGGAAGAGAATGTTAAAAATAGGAAGATCTGCAAGGAAATAATTAAGCTAAATTGCCCATTGTTGCTCTTGCCATAGATGATTTCTTGCCTCTGGTATCTGGGTTGGGTTGTTGTCTGGGGTGTGGGGAGGTGGTGGGAGGTAAAAATGTGTTCTCTTTTATTCTGCTTACCAACTGAAGTGGCAGCTGGTGGCTGCAAGGATTTCGCGCTGGGGTTTTTGTGCAGATCAAGCGAATGGTTTTTGGGCAGCTTGGGTGTTGCTGTTCCAATTGTCTCCCTTGAAAAAATCATCACAACAGGCTGCTGCCACTCTCTTTCTTGCAGCTAATCTGACCCCTTCCGCGCCGGAACCCGTCTCCTCGGGGAGTGTGTTGCAGACAGATGCGAAGGAGTCTCGCAACAGGTCAGAGCGGCAGCCTGCCAGGGAAGCAGCGGACGGCTTGGGAATAGAACCACAGTCTCCTCTGCCTGCAGATGGTATGCAGTAAGCTCTGGGTTTTAGCAGCTCCAGTGCAGTTCATCTTGTTGGAAGTAGCTGAGCCTGTAAAGAATTGGTAGCTGATGCTCGAGCCTCCAAATAAGGCATTTAATACTCGGGTAGTTATTGGGGTTTTATTTGCCCTGATTTTCCTCAACCAGGCTGTATGTAAAACCAGGCAGTGTAAAAGCTGCGTGCTTTCCCATGCTTTTTATTGAAATAGCATCTTGTGGAGATGGCCTATAAATTGGGCATCGGCACCCCAGCCTACTGTATTGGGTTTTTCCTCTGCTAAATGATTTTTTTTTCTTACATTTTCAGTAATTTGTTTACTTGTTTTTTCACTGTGCGCTTCTCCGGGCAGTGTGGGTGTCTTCAATTCATAGATTCATAGACTGGCATGGGTTGGAAGGGACCTCCCCAAAGATCATAGAGCTCCAACCTCCCTGCCACAGGCAGGGCCGCCAACCTCCAGGCCTGGATCTACACAAGGTTGCCCAGGGCCTCATCCAACCTGGCCTTGAACACTTCCAGGGACGGGGCATCCACCACCTCTCTGGGCAGCCTGTTCCAGCACCTCACCGCTTTCTCTGTAAAAAATCTTCCCCCTAATATCTAATCAAAACCTTCCTTCCTTTAGTTTTAATACATTCCCCCTTGTCCTGCCATTATCTGCCCTTTTTAAAAGTTGAATCCCCTCCTGTTTCTCTGCTCCCTTCAGGTACTGGAAGGCTGCAATGAGGTCCCCCCGCAGCCTTCTCTTCTCCAGGCTGAACAAGCCCAGCTCCCTCAGCCTCTCTTTGTAGGGCAGGTGCTCCAGCCCTCTAATCATCTTTGTGGCTCCTCTGACCCCTCTCCAACAGTTCCACATCTTTCTTGTATTGGGGGCCCCAGTTCTGGACACAGGACTCCAGATGGGGCCTCACGAGGGCAGAGTAAAGAGGGACAATCCCCTCCCTGTCCCTGCTGGCCACCCTTTTTCTGATTGAGCCTAGGATCCCATTGGCCTTGTGAGCTGCAAGAGCACACTGCTGACTCATGTTAAGTTTCTCATCTACCAGAATCCCCACATCCTTCACAGCAGGGCTACTCTCAAGGAGCTCTTCTCTGAGTCTGTATCTATGTCTGGGATTCTTCCAGCCCAATTACAGCATGGCAGTGAAGCTTGCCATGAAAATATCAGTGTGATGAAGCCTTCCTGGCTGTGGCAGGCAGGTGTTGCTTGATGATGTCACTCTTGTCCCCAAAATGCAGTCTTTTGCTCCTTTACTCCATGTGTATCTTTCTCTTAAAGCATTTCCCCCTTTGCTTCGTTGCGTGCAGAACAATGGTAGCATCCTGAGGGTTAAGTGACCTAATTTCATCTGTGCTCCTTTCTTCTTCTTTCTAACCTCAGAAGACAGAGACCCTGAACTGGAAAAGTATATAAAAAGATTTTAATTAGCACAGGACAAATAATAAAACAAGGCCTCGCTTCAAATGGGGCCGCATTTTTCTAAATTAACAGAAGGGTGGAGCTACACCAAAGCACAACCATGGCACCTACTTGAATGCTCTGCAGCATCCTTTCTTTTCCCCATTTTATATTTTTTTTAATTTGGCCTAGTTCTTGGTAGGAAGGCAAGCTCCTCGTTGGAGTTAAAGTGCTCATCAAAGAGTTGTTTTGTTTGGACACATTGACAAGTCACTGATGTCATTGCCAGCTGTAAATGTCAACCTGACTGTCAGGAGGCAGCTCCGTATGAGAGAGGTGAAAGGGTCTGGTCTCACCTCCTGCCTCCTTGTGTGGTCCAGTTCAGGAATATCTTGTGTTGATAAGCAGCTCAGAAAGCTACTGAGCAAATCAGGTCGTCTTGATCACAGAATCCTGGAGTCTCCTGAGCTGGAAAGGACCCAAAAGCACCATTGAGTCCAACTCCTGGCTCCACACAGGACCAGCCAAGTCAGAGCATGGGACTGAGCGTGTCATCCAGATGCTTCTTGACCTCAGCCCTGCTTGGTGCTGTGGCCACTTCCCTGGGGAGCCTGTGCCAGTGCCTGACCACCCTCTCAGTACAGAACCTCTTCCTAACATCCAACCTAAACCTCCTCTGTTGCAGCTTCATGCTGTTCCCTTGGGTTCTGTCCCTGGTCGCCAAAGAAAGGAGATCAGCACCTGCCCCTTTGCTCCCCCTCATCAGAAAGCCACAGACCATGATAAGGTCGTTTCACAGCCTCCTCTTCTCTAGGCAGAACAAACCAAGGGACTTCAGCACNCAGGGATACCCAAACAGTATGAGAAATTGAGAGAGAAACAGGGCGAAAAATATTATTTTGATATCTGCAATGATGTCATAAAAGTTATTTATTACAAGAAACTGAAANCAAAACTGCCCCGGTACACGAGGTGAGGCCGCACCAGTTCGGTGTGGAGTGGGACAATCCCCTCCCTGGACTATCTTGCAATGCCATGCTGGATGCATCCCAGGATACAGCTGTCCCTCCTGGCTGCCTGGGCATGCTGCTGGCTCATGGGTAACTGGCTGTCCTGGCTGAGCACCTTAAGTCTTCTGGGATGCAAAGAGGTTGGCTCAGCCCACTTCTCACTGAGAGCTTGCCCAGAAGGTCCCACAAGGAGGAGCTGCTCGTAGCCCACCTTCACCTTCTCTTCCATAGAAAACGGGTGCCCCTGGAAAGATTTTGGGGTGGTTTTTTTTTTGGAGGGCTCTTGAAAAAGGTCATCTGGAATTAGCTACTAGGACATCCCAGTTTGTCACATCTTTGGCCAGTTACCTGGTGAGCTGGTGCACTCTCACCAGGCTGAGAGGAAGAGTTTTGCTGGGAACTCTTTCTTTGCCCGTGACTGTTCAGCCGAACCTTCGTTTGTCTTTGCTGCTCTTACTCTTAATTCTTCTCTGGGCCTCTAATGATGGTGATTATACCAAATGAGGCACATTTCACGTACTGGGGAAGCGATTTTCCGGCCCGGCTCTCGCTTTCAGCGCTCAGAGAATCGTTAAAAATACTGCTTTTTAGACATAATGTTTTCTATCCTCCCCACTCCTACTTCCAGTCCTGCGTTAACCTGCAAAGTAGTAAAATTGCTGACTTTATTATGTTGCATTAATTAATTATCTCTATAGCAACATGCACTGATGTCATAAATATGGGAATTCAGCGGCACGGCTGGATGGAAGAAGAGCTAATAGATAAATGGGGAGAAAGGCTTTTTTTTTTTCCAAAAAAAGCTCCAATATCTGCAGTAGTCAAGTAAGCAGAAGATGATTAGTAAAGTAATATTTTGCATAGTTTCTCTCTTGCTGCCCTGTCCCCCTTTCAACTGAACCTTCTCGGTTTAACGCAGGACCCGTATCATCCTGCTAAAGAGTTTTTCCAGGCTGCAGGGCTCTTCCTTGCAGGGGGAACTCCTTTGGCTCCAGCAAAGCCAACTGCCTCGGGATGGCCCTCCACAGAGAGGGAGGGCTGTGGATCTGGAGAAAGGCCTAGAGTTAATTTTGGCACTGTGGGAGGGTGACGCAGTGCGAGACAGGGAGAGGTCAGGAGGCAGAGGAGCTGGAAGAAGTGAATTTTGGCTCTGAGAAGGTTGGAATGCCCTGTGCCTGTGAGTAGTCATGACTTGTCTGGCTTCTGGGAGCCCTGGGCTGTCTCTGGAAGTCCTGGCTGAGCTGTGCTGCTGACTCGCTGCTGTCTTGGATCAGAGGCAGCGGAGATGTGTCTGTGTGACCGGTGCCTGTGACGGAGTGCAGAGAGAGGTGTGCTCTCCTTCTCTCCCTGTAGATGTGGGGTCCTAAAAACGCAGCAGCGATGGTTTTTGCTTTGCAAAGCCGGGCTGGGAAGAAGGCTAAGTAGTTGTTTCAAGGGAAGAAATATGATGAGAAGAGACCATAATTGCACTGTGGGTCTAAAGGTTCCCCGAGGTTGAGACCTGGCGCTCTTCTAATTCGTTTTTGTGTCAGATAGTCTATGCACTGAGCAATTCTGGCTCTGTTGTTTGTTTGCTGCCATCACCTGCGAAGCTGATCAATTCTTCCCAGCGCTCAAGGAGCGACAGTGCTCTCCCCTGAATAATTGATTCAGTTATAATCTATTTTGATGTTTGGTTTTTGGCAGGTCCCAGGCAGGGTACGGGGGTACGTCTGTGTGGAGGAGTCTCGGTATGCAGTGCTGCTATTTATACAGCATCCCGGCTATGGGAAGTGCTGCTCCGGGGTTGAGGAGCTTGCAATCGCGGGGAGCGCGGTTTTAGGATGCCAGACGCTCTTGTTCTGCTTCACATGGAAGGAAAAAGGAAAGACAGACAGACTTTCAGGATGTTTGCTGAGGTGGAGAAGGAGAAAATTCACGGCACGGATGATGCTGATAGGTGAGCTGTTGGGCATTCCCTTGGGATGTAGATGCGAAGGGTTTGAAGCCCTTCTCCAGAGTAGCTCAGATTATTGGATGGGTAGCTCCTGCTGGGAAAGGAAGGCCCAAATATTGCTGGTCTGCTCTGTACTTGATTAGCTGCTGTTCCCACGTCAGGGAAGGTTTATCTTACAGAAGATTAAGATTAAGGTTTATTTTATAAAAGATTTTAAAAGATCGTATCTTATTTTACCTTACAGCGGCCTTCCAGTCCCTGAAAGATACCTATAGGAAAGCTGGAGAACTGTTCCTGAGGGCATGGAGCAATAGGACAAGGGGTGATGGTTTTAAACTAGAAAAGGAGAGATTTAAGTTGGATATTAGGAAAAAGTTCTTCACTATGAGAATATGGGCCCAGGTTGCCCAGAGAGGTGATGGAGGCCCCGTCCCTGGAGTTATTCAAGGTCAGGCTTGACGGGGCTCTGAGCGACCTGACCTAGTGAAGATGTCCCTGCTCACTGCAGGGGAGTTGGACTAGATGGCCTCTAAAGGTCCCTTCCAACCTTATGCGTTCTATGATTCTACGATCTTCGAGTGCAGGATGCTGCACGAGCCTCGCTCCTAAAAATCAGTGCTGTGCAGGAGGGGTTAAGCTGTAAAACACCGTGCCCTTTTTCTATATAAATTAAAAAAAAACCCTGTTAACACAGTAATATTTTTATTTCTGTGGAGAAGTGTTTATTTTGGTAGCGTGTACAAAGTTTCAGCTATTCTGAACGGCTGAGATTTCACAGCCAAGCTTTCATGTTCCCAGCAGAGAGGGAGGTGAGATACTCAAAGAATCTCTGTTCTTATTTCGGCGCCGCGCTCGCCAGCCAGATTTTTCCAAAGAGCCCAGTTTGCTGACACAAACGGGGTTGCTGATGTGCTGAAGGAGAAGGAAGTGCTGGAGAACATACTCCATGCTGCATCCAAGTCTCTCCCATTTTATCTTTCTCTTCCATATGTTTCCTCTGTAATGAGAGGAATTATTTATCATTAAAGCCATATATAATTTAAAAATTAAAGTTAAAATTAATGAATGCTTAAATTAATTTACTGACAAAAATAAATGTCTGTCCTTCAGATCCTGTAATTTTAATTGGAGTGGGCTTACAGCTTAATTAACATGTATTGATTGTAGTCCTGTGCTCATCTATAGGTGGGTGGGCTGTATAGCGATGTTGGGAGACATCCTCTTTGCAGATGAAGGTGCATTAAGATTTCCTGATAACGTTCTGAATAATTGTCTTGTGAAGAGACAGAAAAGTCTTTGGTCTCAAGCTGTTTTCTCTGTGGAAAGCTTAAACAAAATATGTTGTTTAAAAGTAGGGCTAGGAATTGTCACGGCTCTGTTTATAGATGGGAAGAGAATTCTGCTCCGAAAGTATTAATGAACTGAATCATTAATTAGGTGCACAGAGAATACAGAAAATCGGAAGGAAGTTGGAGCAAATAAAGCAGCTGATGCAACTGGGGACTTTTTCTTGGGCGTGTGGGGGGGAAAGGAAATGTAGGCTTCAGCTTGGTCTTGGCTCCCCGCTGGGCTGGTGTCCCCTGTATCCCAGTGGGTGATGGAAGCGGGGAGGAGTGTGACAGCGTGGGGTGGTGTTTTAAGAGAGGTGTTAGCAGCTGGACCCGTGGAGAGCTTCCTGTTTTGGGCTGGTGGGAGTAGAGCGCACGCTGATGCCCCTTCAACCAGAGATGACTTTTTGCCTGACCCGTTCTGCGAGGAGAAGGACCCGCTCCCAACCTTGGCGAATCGACCCCTTGGAAGAGAGCTCGGTGTGCTCTGGCGTTAATATTTTAGGCGCTGTCAATACTGTGGGTTAACAGGACGGCAGACGTGCCTCATCGTGCCCTGCAGCTGCAGCCCATGAGCTGCCTGGCCTCCTCCAGAGGATTTGGGGCGCTCATCCCTGGGGACCTTCTGCTGTAGGTAGCATGAGAGGTGCCCATGGGAGCCTCTTGTCCCTTTGGGGCAGGTTTTGGTCCCTTAGTGGAAGGGGGTGGGTACCACAGGCCCCGTAGTAACTGGGAAGAGGCTCTTGCAGCGTTTCTCTCTCCCAGCCCTATGAATGCAGGGGTGCTTGAAGGGAGGGGGTTGCTATGGGGAGGTCTGTGCTGCCTGTGACTCTGTGCTGCCTGCAAGGCAGAAAAGCTGGGAAGCAGAGGTGTTCTCTCAACCTGGCATTTGAGGAGCTTTCCTTTCCGTAGCGCGAGCTCCTCTTTCTCCAGTTTGGTTGAGGTGTTTTATTTTATTTGAATCACATAGGTGCAAAGTAACAAAAATAAATTTAACTCCCTTTTGCAAAATGTTTAGAAACTCAGTTTCAGGTTGCAAAGCATAGACCAAAACAAGAAGCAGCTTTTTTTTAGGGCTCACAAAGTCTCTCCCCCGAGCCAGAGAAACCTCGTGACCACCTTCTGTCCCTGAATTCCCCACAGGGCACAGGGAAAGGAGTGAGTGGCGATGCCTTGGGGAGCCCACCACCCCTTCTTCTGCACCTACGTGCTTCTTGCCTTGCAGTGGGGCAAAGGTGGGAATAAAAAAAGCAGCCTCAAACCTACTAGTTAATGAGCTTGTGTCTGGGATGTCCCTTGGCTGCTGGGAGGAGTGGCCCTTTCCTTACCCATGGATTTACTGTGGATACTGCTATATCTACCACATGCAACAGGAGATGGGCTAGCCTTTGGGTTCCTGAGCATTTTCAGGCAGGTGTAATATTTTATCCATGTCGTCTTCTCTCTCACGCAGTGTGATCTGTTGCCCCATGGGCTCCTTCTGGTCCCTTTGGCCTCCACGCCCTTCAGGAGGGTATTTGAATTCATCCAGTGGGGTTGGGTAAGTGGAGATTCCTCTGTCAAGCCCATCCATTGTGTTGTCCCCTTTTATTACTCTAATTATTTTAATTCATGTCCTCCTGGTGCTTTTTCTTTTTCCCCTTCCAATATATTGAATAAAATTCTACATCTGGAAGGAAAGTAACTTGCAATAATGAACCACTGGTGGGTAATATATAGCGGCAGTGGCTCTGGAAGAGCATTTCCCTGCTAAACAGCCAGATAGAAATCTACAGATCTTGTAGAAATGTGTCAGGGTTTGGAGGGGGAGGTGGGAGGGAATGCCAGGGTGTTTAGGTTATTTCTCTATTGCACAGAAAAGCTCTCAAACTGGCTTCTTACCCCAGGATGTAGCCCAAGAAAGTATACAGACAGCAGGGTGACTGTGAGCCAGCAATGTGCCTCCTTGGCCAAGAAGGATGATGGCATCCTGGGGTGTATTAGAAGGGGGGTGGTTTAGGAGGTCAAGAGAGGTCCTCCTTCCCCTCTGCTCTGCCCTGGTGAGACTGCACCTGCAATACTGAGTCCAGTTCTGGGCCCCTTGGTTCAAGGACAGGGGACTACTTGAAAGAGCCAGCACAGGGACACTGAGATGATGGAGTGGAACATCTTCCTTATGAGAACAGGCTGAGGGAGCTGGGCCTCTTTAGCCTGGAGGAGACTGAGGGGTGACCTTATTAATGTTTATAAATAGATAAACGCTGAGTGTCGGAGCCAGGCTCTCTGCAGTGATGGCCAGCGACAGGGGCAGTGGGTGCAAGCTGGAGCAGAGGAGGTTCTGTGTGAATGTCAGGAGGAACTTTTTCCACTGTGAGGGTGACGAAGCCCTGGGACAGGCTGCCCAGAGAGGTTGTGGAGTCTCCTCTGGAGACATCCAAACCCACCTGGATGTGTTCCTGTGTGATTTAGTCTGGGTGATCCTGCTTTGGCAGGGAGGTTGGACTAGATGGTCTTTAGAGGTTCCTTCCAACCCCTAATGTTCTGTGATTCTGTGATGTGCTCATGGGCCCAGAAGCATGCAAGGTTCAACAACTTTTAAGATTATTTTTAAGATCACCTTTATCATATTCATCTTTTTTTTTCCCCCCCAATATTCCACTTTGCCTGTGGGCACGAGAGATGCTAGTTTGGCTAGCATTCCTCTTGGCCAGGACAAAGCAGCTCTGTCTTGATCTGGAGGATGAGATAAAAATTGTGAGATCCCTTGGTCAAGATGAGGGTGCAGGCAAAGGCAATGAAAATAATCCAAATTACTGGAGCTGTCTCTGTGAGGCTGGGAGCATTGGGCAAACGTGACTAACGCTGTCACGTGAGTGACTTGCAGCAAATGATTTCTTGGACAAAACTTTGCCTTTCTAGAGGCAAACTGTCAGAGGCCAGCAATGAGAGTGTGCCGATGCGCTCGTGACTCACAATTATTTAATGAGGAAATGAAGCAACCAACCCCCAGGCCTTGCACCCAGCTTCCCCGGAGGGGGGATGCTAATGCTCCTCTTGGCAAGAAGGAAACTCCAAACTCCAGCTCTGAGTATTCCTGAGGTCCTTCCAAGCTTTTCCAGAGAAAATTCAGCTCCTTAATTTGAGGCTTGCGGACTGCAGGGTGTGCGTATGCAGTGCCATGGGCTGTGAAACCCAAATGCAGGGGGTTGGGAGTGTGAATATTCAAGCAGTGATGCTGCTGCTCCATTTCTCTAAATGTTCCCAGCGGTTTGTATCTATGCACACTGTATTTTTCCTTTTTTGAGACACCCTCTTATTTTTTTTTGCCTTCTTTCCATCAGCCCTTTTGATACACCTGTGAGAAGAATCATTTATTCAGCCAGTTCTTCAGTGTGATTATCTCTAGCAGAAAGCCAGCAACTAAAAATTAGTGGTTTTGCACAAATACAGGCTGAAGATCTTGGCTTTTTCTTTATTTATTTTTCTTTTCTCTTCCCTGAAGCATACATAAATGCATTTTTGGAAAAAAAAAACCAACCGAAACAACCCAGGGTTTTGGGTCAGCTGAAATGATTTGTGTTTGAACTCAACAAAAAATTGCTGGAGAGAGTAGCAATTTTTAAAAAGTCAAACCACTTCTTTGTGTGTTTTTGGAATGAGATTCTTTGCTGCTTTTTGAAGGCATGTTTGAGGCTAAAATGAAGCTAATGCTAACTTGGGGGAAATAAATGAAATGTTTTTAGCACTTTCCCAGTGAATACTCCCAGTCCCTGTTTTTTTTCTTTGACTTAATTTTTTGTTAGGATGAAATAAGCAAAACTTTTGTCTCAAAACGACCCCCACCTCCCTGACCAAAAATTAAAATAATCAAGAAATGCCTAAATGCCTGTGAATTCCCTGGTTGTTATCTGGTTGAAACCCCGGCACTGAACAAAACCACAAGGCAAAAGGAAAGCTGCCTGGTGATGGACACTTTCGTTCTAGCAAATATTTGCTGTTCTCATTTGGTCTGATGTGGGGAGAACTCTACTTGCATGCCTAATGATGGGGACAGGCTTAAATCCCTTTGGCTTCTCTCCTTCCAGGTGAGTCGGGCCCTTTCTCCCCCTGAACTGGAATGCTCAGAGGCTGCTTGACCTGGAGTACCCATGATGATGTCCAGCTGGGGAAATCCTCCTGCTGCAAGAAGGCTTTGGAGCCTCCTCCCTGTTTGCTGCACAGGTATAACATGTCCTAGGAGCAGCGAAACAGCTTGGACTTGTCTGTAAATGGCTAGTTTGAAGAATGAAGTGGAAGAAGGCCTTGGTTTTCCTCGCTTTCCCAACCAGGAGATTCATGAGGTGGCCGGGTGAGTTTGAGGGAACTTGCAGTCTTTTCATCATCCTTGATGGGTGGGTGGATTTTGTTTCTTGGAGTATGTTTAAGACTTTAATTAAATCAGAAGTGCGCTCTCTGCGATGGTTCCCCTGCTGCTTATCAACCTCTTAAGGCCTTGATTCATTACTCAGTATTATTTTTCTAGCCTAAAATAAGCTTTAAAGACTTGTTATTGGAGAGATTAAAGTTATAACATAAACAAACTAATATGCATGTTGCTCTTGCATGGAAGATGCTTTTAGTATCGTATTTAATGTTGCAAACAAAACCATTGCTTACAGCAAGCTTTGCAGCCTGGGTCCCTTTGAAAGGGTAGATACAGCCCCTGTTTGATCTTGTGCTATTTGGGGCTCTTTATTTGCATTTGGTGGCTCTTATCTTGTAAACAAAGACTCTTTTATACTCCTGTAAATCAGGATGTCACCCAGAGAGCCCTGTGGAAATGGGAGATAGCTCCAAAGGGTGCAAGATTGGATCAGGGGCAAATGAAAATCTGGGACGTTAGAGCACTTTTGCTTTGAGGTTTGGCTCATCGAAGGGGAGACTGGAGGGGTAACAGTTTTGTTTGGTTTCTGGATAGGTTTCACACTGCACCTGCTGGACTGGGAGTATAGGGGGGGTGAAGCTGCTGCTGGCCCAGTTAGTTTCAGTGAATTTGCTGGAAATTTGCCATGTGGAGAGGTGCAATAGGTGCCCCATGCAGGATATGGGGAAACACCTCCCCATCTCCAACAACCCTCGAATGAAAACCTGCTGGGGAGCGTGGGGCAGGCTGCCCTGCACGGATCCTGTCTGCCAGCCTTCTGGAAAGGAAATACCATGCATGGAGCAAAGATCAGCCATGCATCACAGGGCAGGGAGAAGAGGAAGAGAGCTTGCTTGTTCATTGGCTGGAGGGATGCACTGTGCTTGGAGCAGTAGGTCAGGTGGGCTGGTCGTTAGGGGAGGGTGCTTGGCTTGTTGCAGGCTTGCTCTTGGCTTGTAATGACCCAAGCCATTGGAAAGCTTCTGGCTGAGAGCTTCTTAGGAGGCTTTCCGCTGGTGGCCTGTGCCTGCTGGAGAGGGAAACCCAAGGGGAGCAATGAGGATGCTCCCAGGGTCACGTCGCACAAGCTGCTTTGTCTTGTTCCACTGTGCCACATCCCTGGGGCACAGGGCATCCCAGGGCAGCTGCCAGTCCTGAGCCCTTGAGTGCCACTACCATGTGGGATGGGAGACAGCTACCCCCTGCTCCTCTGAAAGGAGAAGCCATCCTCCAAAGCTACCCTGTGTGTGGTGGCAGGCCTAGTTCATGAGGCTTGCACGGTGGCAAGCTGAGTGTCAGCCTTTTTGGCAATGGGAGGGCACGGGAATGAATCAGGTGGTCGCTGCTGTTGTGTACCAGCAAGTTCTTTTTCCTGATCTCTTGTTTCTGTAAAGGTTATAAAGGCAAGTAATCCTGCTATACCAGTGTCCTCACAACCCCTGCGTGGCAGCAGGGCAAGGACTCTTGCCGAGGCCGACTTGCAGTGATTAGTATACTACAGAGGGAAATGTTTGTTATTGGAGGGAGTGAAGAACTAAAGCTGAGAACGTGCCTTCAAGAAACTTATTCTCTTCATGTCCCCAGTGCTTGAGCTGATTAGCTTTTGTTTCTTCCTCCAGCCTTAATTGAGGGGACCACTGTGGGGTTGTTTTCCCCTCCCGCCTTGTAACGTTGCCTGCTGGCAGCACGAGGGTTAGCAAGTGGCTGAACACATGGGGAGGTGACCTTGCTTTGCTGTAGCATCCCTCCTCGCAGGCCTGGCCTGCCATGGGCAAGCTGGCATCATCCCTGTGGACCAGCTAAGCAACGTCAAAGCCTTCAGCGCTTTGTCTTTGTGGAGTGCAGACACTGCCCTGAGTCATCCAGCTCTATTTGCTCCCCACATACACAGCTTCTCTGAAACTCTGTGGTTAGCGTCCAGCTTTGATTTGGAAGGGAAAAACCTTCCACCCCAGGGTGAATGTTGCTCCCTGTGCAGGGATGCTGTGAAATAAATACCACCAGGAGGAAGGGAGAAGCATCTAATCTTCCTGCTCCCCTAGATTTAGCTGTGCCATTAGCTGGACCTTGCCCATAAAGCTAATTTTATAATTTGTAAACGTAGCTGAATGGGTTTTATAGAGGAACGTCCAGAAGTGATGAAATACCTTCAGTAGATTTATAAAGAAGTTCAATGCATAAACCTCTCTCCCTTCCACCCCCCTGCCTCTGTCTTGGAGTTGCATACAACAGAAAACACGTCCAGGGTAAGGGCTTTGTGGCCAGCACTCCAGCCTTTAATTTTGCTTTTACAAGACAGTTTTATAACGTCAAGAAGAATGGAAAAGCTGCAAGGCAGTGCACGCTCAGGATGCTGCACTCCTGGAAAGTGTTGGATGGGCTCCAGGCAATGCTTGGTGGCACAGGAAAATGAAGGTCTTGGAAAGGAAAAATAAAATAAAAACTCGGCCAAGCCCTCATCCCACGATATTCCCGTTCCTGGGAGCCGGGCATGGGAAGGGGAGAGAGCAAATGAGGTCCTGCAACGTCGAGTGTCTGAGGCTGAGACTTGATTGCATCAGGAATAGCATCTTCCATTCCACCCTATTGAGTTTTCCTTACCTAAGGAAAGCAAGCCCTCCCCTTGGTCATCTCCTAGATGGAAGAGCCTGCTTTTTGCTTCCGTGAAGTTCCTGTGTGGTTTCTCTGCAGTTTCACATGGGAGAAATTCCCAGTTTCTGGCTTTTCACCAGCAAGAATGACATCTATAGTACCCAGGGTTTTTTTCAGGAGGCCATCTCTTTCCGTTCTTTTGGGATTATAGACAGAGAGGTTCAGGAATGATTAGTGAAGGGATGGACACTGTGACCGCCTGTACCCTGTTTCCTTAGGGAATCGGGCTAGTGGGTGTGCTGGGATGCTGTCACCACCCACTCGTACCATGAGCATTTGCCTCAAGCAGCCCCCTGTGAGGGTTTTGCGGGGTCAGGCAAAGGGTTATGTGCTTGGAGATCTGGATTAGCAAATCGGGGCCACGCTGATAATCAGCATTCACGGAGCAGCCTTATCATAACCGGCAGCAGCCCTCTGCTCCCCCCCGAGCTCTTTATCGCCCAAGGACTGAGCAAATGCCTTGGCCAACTTGCTCCTTTGCTCTCTACTGGGGTTTATCAGACTATCTTGCCTGGTGTAAAGGAGGTTGCTCCCAGCCCAGCTTGCCCATCCTCCTGCAGATTAATCTCTGCATTAAGACCTTAACGTACCTGAAAGGTGTTGGAGGCTGGCTCAGAGCTGGAAGGATCGCTGGCGTGTATTTTTCCACTCCATCTCTCTGGTTATGTTCTCGGTTGCATTTTCTTTTAACGAGTCTCAGCTTGGGCTCTTCCCTGATTTTTTTTTTTTTATTTTTTTGGGGGTTTTTTTACTGTCTTTCTATTGAACACCGATAGAAAAAAGAGAACACTTTCCTCCTGCCTGTTTAAATCTTTGGCTGGCTTGCACAGAAAAACCAGTCACGCTTACTGCAAAGCCTTCAAATCATCAGGGGAGAGGGGAGGGGAGCGCCGCGACGGGAAGGAAATCATTTGTATAGGTGTAGAGTGAAGAATCACCTTCCTTTGCACTCGTGATCTGTCTGTGTTCATACAGATTGCTGTCTCTGATATTTTTTTTTTTTTTCTCTGCCAGATATCTCTTTTTCTAGTATCTTCCCTCTGCCTTCGCTGGCACATCTGTGGTGCATCCCTTTTGCCAGGACGTCTTGCTCCCAGGAGAGCCTGAATAAGGGCGCTGGGACTTGGAAGATCCAGATTATTGACAAGAAATCATTACTAAAACATTTTAATGCATCTTCTGTAATTGATACAGCAGTGGGGGGGAGGGAGAGGGTGTGCTTTTTTTTCCTCAGATGCAAAGCTTTCCCCACCACTTAATGTCTTTCCAAAAAGCACCGAGTGTGGTGTCCCCCAGCCGCCTCCCGATGGGTTAAGGCATGTTGGTGCCAGCTGCTTTGGGGCTGTAAATATTGCTGCTTGCTGCTCCCAGACAGATAACGCTTGCAGGGGAAGCAGATGGAGTCCAAAATACCGAGCAGTGGAAGACCCTGAGTGGCAGAGAGCTTGCTCCCAGCTGAACACGATCCTATGCCTAATCTTGGGGTCCCCCTTTTAGCTAATGAGCTGCTTGGCTGCCTGTTGCCATCTTGCCCCGAGTTAAGCTGGGTGGGAAGAGAGCAAGAGAGATGCTCAGAGTAGGGCTTAAGATGCCCAAATCTCCTACCTGAGGGCTAAAAGCAGCCTGGCTGGGGCGAGGCGGTGGTGATGGTGGGGAGCAAAGGGGCAAGCACTGATCTCCTCTCTTTGGTGACTAGGGATAGAACCTGAGGGAACTTCATGAAGCTGTAACAGGGGAGAGGTTTATGTTGGGTATTAGGAAGAGACTCTGTACTGAGAGGGTGGTCAGTCACTGAACAAGCTCCTCTGGGAAGTGGTCACAGCACTGGCTGAGGTCAACAAGCGTCTGCACTCAGTCCCATGCTTTGACTTGGCTGGCCCTGTGTGGAGCCAGGAGTTGGAGTTGAAGATCCTTATGGGACACTTCCAGCTCAGGAGATTGTAGGTTTCTGTGATTCTATGAAAGCTTCTGTTTTCTCAACTGTGACTATCTTCTGACCATCTTCCTTGGCTTTCTGCTGGCATCTGTTGCTAGGAGATGGAAAGCACAGTCCCTTTTGAAGCATCTTCAGCTGCCCTCTAACTTCCTGGAAAACTTTGCACAGTCTCCCCTCTCCTCCACTCCCCCCTTTCATCTTTCTCCTCCTGCCTCCACGGTAGCAAGAAGGGAAGAAGGAATCACTGCGTTGCGAGCTCTCTCGTGCTGCGAGACCACTCCCCAAACACACTTATTTTGATTAGCATGGGATTCTTCAGCAGACACCCGTCTGTGAACTCCATTCCCATGCCAGATGTTGATGTTCTTCCCCAAGCATGGACTGAGTCAAAAAAAACAGCCCCTCAAGCACATGTGTGAGTCTTTCTGCATGCAGATATGGGCTGTGCAAGGAACCCCCCTCAACGCCACAGTCAGGACGTTGCCTTTGGGATGCACGGTGGCTTCTCTGGCATTTCTCTGGCTTTGCTCTGGCATCAGCCCCGCATCAGAGGAAAGCTTTGTGGTGCTGGAAAGCCAGGCAGCAGGCAGGGGTTCCCTCACAGGCTTAAGCCAAAAAGGGCCGAGAAGGATACTACGGAGGCACGGATGGGAACAGGAATAAGTATGTGCGTGGGGATGTTTGTCTCAGTTTGGGGCTCTAAATCACTCTGTGTGCCCCTAAACCAGCAAAATGTATCTCTAAAAAGAAAAACAAAGAGGAAGGCTGTCTGCAGCTGTACAGCTCTGCTTCAGCCTGCTCCCACTGCTGTGGAGCTGTGTGTGCTGAGCAGGTGGTCACTTTGGGCACCAAAATGTTTAGTGATCACCTAGCGAGTAAATGACATTTTCCAGCTGGCCTGAGGTCACAAGGAAAATGTATACGTGTCTCCCATGGACCCACGAGCTGGTGCTGACCTATATACATGCCCAATTATACGCACAGGCAGATACCTGCATCCTTTCCTTGGAGCAAGGGAAGCCGAGCCCCAGCACGGCCAAATGCCAGGACAAAACACAATAGTCATCGTGGAGTGTTTCCTTGTGTAAGCCCCACGGATCCAGGAGTGTCAGTGGAGGGGAAGAGCTTGGTGGGGTTGGAGGGATGCGGTGAGCTGAGCTCCTGTTGATTTGGGGTGAGGGACGCAGGGAGTTTGGGGGAAGCAATGAGAAACAGAGCCCATCTCCCTGCTCTGTGTTCATTAGCCGTCACTGAGCGAGGGGCTCCCTGCTCCAGCTGACAGCCTGTCTCCGAGGCCACCGGGCCGGTACCCCTCCGGTGCGCTCTCCTCCTCCTCTCTCTGCTAATTTACCATCTCCCCTATTTCATTTCTATTGTGGGCTGCAGCAGCCACGTTTAGGGATTGCTTCCCACATTTGTCACGCTGCTGGCATCATGCTGTGATGGTTTGTGCCTTTGTTTGCTTTCCCAAAAACCTTCTCCCCACTCCCCCCTCCAAACCCCAAACCAGTTTGAACCTGCCTTTGCAGCTGATGCTGCAGGAGCACTCATTCTCCGTAGGAAGCTTTGGAGATGGTTTTAGGGATTTCTTACTCTTCCCTTCTGCAGCCTCACCCTTAGACTTGGTTTCAACACCGTGGGCACTGAGTTCTAGGGGAATGCCTTTTTTTGGGGCAAGAGCAATGTGGAAATGAGAAATAAGGACTGGTCTCATGAGCTAAACTGAGCTCTGTGTGTTAGAAACTTTTCTCTGAGGTTTTTCTTTCCTTTGAGCCAGGCTGTGTATGCATTAAGCTGGGGTGACAACTCAAAGGCATGTCTTGCTTCATCACCAAGAGGTCCTTCAGCTCTGCTGTGCCTGGCCAGCATCAGTGTTTGAGTCCTGATTCTACCCGTGCTCCATGGGCAGAAAGGGGAAAGCTCGCTGTGGAAGAAACACCAGTAAAACTCAGTTTATTGTGCAAGGAAAGGCACATCCCACGTGGCTCCCCAGCTGCGGTGCAACACGGCACCCATGCCACAAACGCGTTAAGCTCCGAGCAGCGAGTGAGGGCTTTCTGCTCCTCTGCACCTCCTCCTGCCCGCTGCCACGCTTGGGATCACGTTGCTCGCAGCAGAATTCAGCAAGACACACTGCTCTCCCTGTCCCTGGCCTGCTGTCCCTTCCATCCCACTTAATCGCTCAGGCTAATGAGGGAAATCAATCACGCCACCCCGGGGCCGATTATCCATCTCTGCCAGCTCTGAGCCTTCCTCAGCAGCGCTGGAGATGCTGGGGGAAGCCTGGCCACCACTGTGGCATGACGGGCAGCCTGAGCTTGGGCTCCCCACCAGTGTCTTGCAGGAGAGGGGTGCAGGTTACGCTGCGATTAAAATTTGCAATTTCAGCAACACCGAATGCTTTGTGGTTGCTGTCTTGGTATTAATCTTCTGTTTGTGCTAGAACTGCTCATTTCTAGGTGGAAGAAAACCCATTACAAGACTGTCTCGAGTCCCTCTGTAGCAGGCACTTCTCTCTTCTAGCAGAAATTGTTTGCTCAGAAAAGCCCCAGCAACCCAGAACTGTAAAATCCCAAGCGAAGCGAGTTATGGTGGACGGTGCTGGCAGTTTGCTTTGGTTTTAGCACCTGATCCCCCGCTGAAGTACTTGGAAAGAACGTAATTCCCTTTCTCTTTCCCTGCTAGTTCTGTCATTCTGACAAATTGTTGATGCCTTGGTTGTGTTTGTTTTCCTGTCTGTGGTGGTTTTCCTGTCTTTGGGTGGCACTGAATGTGATTTCCGTGAAGAAATGAGAGAGCGGCTGGAGAGAACTGTTCCTCTGGCCCAATTGCACCCTGTACCCTTTGCTCTCCTCTGGACAGCACCTGCCTCTTTTACACCTTCACAGCAGCTTTCCTTCTTTAGCAAAAGGTGAGGGATTCTGTGAGGGCGCTTCCATTTTTCTCGACTCTTTCTGCTGGTTGCACTACGGCAAATTGATCTCCAGCTGCACCTTTTCTCCTCCGTTTTGGCTGGAGGGAGACTGTCTTGTTTGCTGGGCTGATCAAAAATCAGGCCACGGAATGGTACCCAGCCCTGCAAATGAGCCATTGGAGGATATGGTGTTAAAATAACACCTTACTCAGCAGCGACGTGGTGGCGTGTGGGCAATATTGTTGTCTTCTGCGCTGCCTCATAGAGATCTGTCACCTCCCAGTGTCAATGGCCACCGAACCTGAGTGATGTAAACCTTTGGCTCTGTTTTTGGTGGCGTGGAGGATGCCTTGCTGTCAAGAGGGGGCTCAGATGGAGTGAGAGAAGCTTGTTGCTCTATGTGGAGTGTGATGGAGCTGCGGTTGAGCTGGAGAGCTGGCACAGGGCATGGGTGAGATGGGGAGACAAGCAGAAAACAGGGTTTGCTGGGCTACCAAACAGTTTTGGTTAGGTCAAAAAGCAGAGTCGCTCTTCGCCAGGGTCCTTTTTGTTATTATTATTAATAATTATTTTTAAATGTCAGCCTAACACCAGCTGCAAAGATACAGAGCTTGCATGCCCCCGCTTTCCTTGCAGCATTGTATCTGGGAGCTCACTCTATCCCAGCAGTAGTTTGGACAGCGGTTACCTTGCTGTGGGTTAGAGCCGTGCCCTGGGCGAGTCCTTGGGCAGCTGGCTGCAGTTATTAATCTGTCCCTTTCTCACTGGGTTTGAAAGAACACTGACCTGAGTACTGGCATTGAGTTAAAACCCCGAGAAATACCAGTGTCACGGAAGGATCTAACACTGGTAACATTGTTAATCAAATATTTAAACTGAGTAATGTAAAGTCTCATTTCATTAAAGCTCTCCGGCTTTGCTTGCCATACCCTGTGTATGTATAGTGATGCCACATTAGCTTCTTTCATGTTTTGAAAGCTTTCCTGGTGTTCTGGCCCTTGCTAAAATGAGCATTGAATGGTCCAAGCATCTCCTTGGCTGGTTATCTCTAAATTCTTGTGTCCAAGTTCCCAAGCCTCAATCACTCAAGCGTATCCAGGTCTTGTAGTTGCTGCCTACTACCTCTCTTTTGCGTAGTCTTTAGTTGTCAGGGAGGCCATGGATTTGACTTCTTCCCCAGCTGCTGAGGGAAACAGCAGCACTCAGTCCCTGTGCTGTCTGCTGTCGAGTTCTCTCTTTCCAGGAGAAAAGCCAGAATGAAACCTGACGGACGTTGCATGGGTGTTTTACAGAGTGGTGTAGCATAATTGGGGAAAAGAGGAAGGGGTTGGGATAACAGTGATATACGTCAGCCTGAAGGTAAACTGAGTAATGTTACAGAGCACCTCAGGACCCGCTGTGTGCTCTGCAATGCTGATTGGGATCTTTAACTGATTCAAAGTAGCTGACAGGGGAAAAGAGGAGCCTGTTGCTGTTAGTTTGCAATTAGGCACTCTGCTTGTAAGCATCTGTTTTCTAGGAGGGATGGCTGCTGGCGATGGTACGGCTCGTGTTTGCCTCGAAGGGACACCAGAGCCTGCCCCAGGAACCGGGGCTGGGAAAGGGCTGCTGACACGATGAGAGAAAGGAAGCTTGTGCGTTCGGAGGGAAGGCAAAGAGAGCCTGTCTTAATTAAATTAGGGAAATGAAAGCTGAGGAAGATAGCTGCCTATAAATACATGGGTGGAAGACAGGGAGGGGAGTGTTTCGGTGAAGGAGAGCTATTTATGCCTGAGGACAGTGTCAGCATAAGAACAGATGTATGTAAACTGGCCCAGAATAAATTCAACCTGGAAACTGGAAGTTTGTTTCTGATAATTAGAGGTCAATCAGGCATTGGACCAGCCTCTTCATGGGAACGAGGGGGATAAAACCCTTCCTGCTTTTACCCAGAGTTTGCAGGAGGGCTGGATCCGATGCCCAGGGATGACATGTAGCCTGATGCTCCTTCTCCTTCCCTTATTTTCCTGTCGCTTCCGCCTCAGCCTCCTATTTATGGCAATTCTCATCACGTCCCACCTTCCTCCCTGTCCCCTGATACAGATCTCGGTTGCTGGCTTCACTCCCTTCTGATGCAGGTGGCTTTCTTCTCTCTGTAATAACTCGCCCGCGTGGTCAGGAGCCTGCAGTATCCTTGGTGCTTTTTAATTTTTTTATCTCTGGGCTCAGTCCTCCTTTGTCCATTTTTCCTTCTTGCATGGAAGATGGTGTCCTCCAGCCAAGGTGGCTCCACCAACCCCATCCCCTTTCCCCACAGGTAAGAGGTTCCTTGGAGGGGACTCTGCTCTTGGTTTAAACAGCCACAAAATGGGGTGCAGAGACGATGTCCAGCCCATGCACAATGTGGCCCTGAAGATAACTTGTTGGAGAAGGACTTTTTGGAAATCCAAGTCACTCCCACCTGAATACCCAGGAGCTACAGGAGGCAGATGGCAGTAGTTTGCAATCCAGGAGGAGATACCCCACTTGCACAGCTCTTTTCCAGGACTGGGAACAGAGGTGCTTTGCAATAAGCTAATGAGCTCTCCCGCTGCTCGTATTTCCCTACACAACTGTTGCAGAGGGGATGCAGACAGAGAGGTCACTGAGCTCACCTTACATACAGGGCTGTCTCCGGGATGTGATGCTCTTGGCTCACAGGACTGGCTGTGTCTCTTTGATTGACATGCAGAAACATAGCTTGTACCTTTGAGTTGCCTTCTCTCTAAAACCGTGGGCAGAGGATGGATGGGAACAGAGGCGAGGAAGAAAAGGGACTTCTTTGCTTGCAGCTTGTGCACTGGGCTGAATCCTTTCCTTGTTTATAACCACAACTAGGAAAAACACTCTGGAACTTCCCAAAAGGCCTGGAGACAAAGTTCCTCCTGCAACCCATCCACGACGTTGAATCCCAAGTGTCTGCAAGGCAAAAAAAAAAAAGAAAATCTTTGTAAGGTATTATGTAAAGCTTTCTGGATTATCTCAAGAAATCTCTTCAGCAAGGTAGTTGAAATACCTGGTTTTCAGGGGAATTAAATGCCTGTGTGTGTTTTGGGCACCTAATTCCTCTCGGGCCTTAAACGCCTGCCTTCATTCGTATTCTCGGAGCGTTGGTGCTTAACTAGCCTTAGCTTGCACGCACGCTCCATCAGATAGTCAAACAATTCCTCTTGATGAAGGAGCAAAGCTTCTGCTTCTGTTCTGCCTGCGCACAGCTCCTGCAAAGGGCTGGCGAGCGCATCTGTTTGAACGCGGCGCTCCCTTCGTTTCCTTTCAGTTATGTGTTTAGTTATCGTTATCAATCTTATCGCGTCTGGAAGTTGGGGACGGGGGGGGAGGGTGCAGGAGTTCTCAGGGAGCCAAAATAAAACCTGTTCTCTGTGATGCTTTCCTAACCTACCGCCTCACGTCTCAGAATCACGCGTTTCTCACCCTGTTAATGCCCGTCTTTTGTAAAACTCTATTCCCTCTCCCTGTCGTTATTGCAGGTTTTGGATTAATTCTTATCAATTCTTTTCTAAATAAAGCAAAACAGACTGGATATCTGATCAGAATGTGTTTTTTAAAAAAATAATCCTAAACAATGCAACCAACCAAGCTAAATTAGCGAAGCAGCAGCTTGCACGCATCGAGGCTTTTTTTTCTTCCCTCAGGGCTTTGACCTATAATTGGGCTGCAAGTAAAGTTGAAGAAACTGTTTTTGGAAGGATAAAACCATAGAGTTTCTCAGCAGAGCAGGAAGCCTCTGCGCAGTCAGGCTTTGCTGGGGTAACTGAGCACCCAGACCTGGTGGATGGGTCTCTGCAGAACCCCACCTGCCTTCCCCCTGCTTTGGGTTTGGGTCCTAGCTTCCCTGGCAGCACCATGGAGGGATGTGGGCCGAGAGGTCCTGAGTTCGCAGGGTGCTGCTGGGGGTAGAACCCGGTGGTGGGGTGATGCTGCAGGGTGGGACTGGTCAAACTTCTCGATGATGGTGGGAGACCTTAAAGGGAGTGAACTGGTAAGAATTTAATTTGCAAAACTCCTCACCACCCCACTTGTGGGTCCTTGTTTGCATGGATGCGGAGGCTATGGTCCCAAGGCAGCTTTTTGGCTGTCAGTGTTGTACATGTTCTCATCCCAACCCCTTCAAACCTTATATGCCAAGTATGAGGCAGTTGGGCTGCATCTTGTGCATCCCCCCACACCCCAAACGCTTCATGCATCTGTAGGATGACTTTGGAGTGCTGTGTATCCTGGGTTCCCCCTGCCCCTCAACTCCTGCCTTTTGTGGTTTGGGTCCTAAAGTAGCAAAGGGAATATTGAAAATCTGGTGTCTTCTCTTTCTTTATTTAGTGTTACCTTGGCTCTGCCCAGGGAAGGTGCCCTGACACGAGGATTTTACCAGCCAAGCCCTGCTGTGCAGTGCATGGGAGCCTTTCTGCTTCCAGCCCCCCGAGTGCAAGCAGAGAGTAAATCGATAATTCTCCCATAACTCAAACCTAAAGGCAATGCTGCCCTCAACTCCAGCTGCTCTTCCACGTGTGGCTGGTCCGATTCTCATCTCCCTCTGCTGCACTGCTTCTGAGATAGGCTGTCCTGAAGACTGGTTTGGGGGGAATATGTTAGATGAGGTGGAAAACCATGCTGAACTCCTTGCTGGAGCTCAGCTGCGCAGCCTCCCTTCGTGCCTCTCTGGCCTGTAAAGGAAAATGTCATTTATTTTCAACCTCATCCCTACTGAAGCGTTGAGCTCCTTCTCCTGATGGCCAGCAGCAGTCCAGGAGATGCCAAGACGACTAAGGGGTCAGTCAGGGCCATGGGGAGCAGTCACCCTGGCTGGTGGGTGCGATTTCCTTGCAGGTGCTGCAATGCAGCTGCCAGTTCACCCTGGGTCCAGACCTTCGAGACCCGCCGCTATGGCCTGCTTCCAGAGAAGTCATTGGGTACTAAAAATAACCAGGGAATAGCTGATGGTGTGTCCTCTCTGCCGGCTGCTCCCCTGTCCTTCTCAGCAAGGACAGGAGTGTGCTGGTCTCCTGAACCAGGAGGTCATGGCACCTTGGCGTTGCTCCACAGCTTCACCACTGTGCTTGCAAGGCTGTGGGAGGCAGTTTTCCTCTTATGCTATGAAACCAGGTGTCAACAGGCAAGTCAGCTCTTCCAGCACCTGTTGTGTTCGCTGCCTTTGGCAGGCAGGGTGTCAGGTCTTAGGCCCAGCTTTGCTGGATGAGTAGAGGTGACAGACATAACTTTTCATTGGAGGGTTTGAAGTCTTCCAGCTTTATTGCTCTCCTTGAGTGGGAGTGAGGAGCTGGGTCTGGAGTGTCTGTTGCCTGAAGCATAGCCCTCCTTCTCCTTACCTGTGAGCTGATGGTGAGTGAGAACACCCTGAACTTTCTCTTGCGGAGCAAGAGTTTCTGGAGTGCTCTCATGCAGGAGAGGAGAAACCAAGAACTCGCTCTGTGTGCTGCAATGGTCTTCTGTCCTTTGCACAACCAGAGATCTGGGCTTGCAAATCCCCCGCTTTTCCTGTCTCCATGCCTTTATTTCTTGCTTGTTCTTGTTCATGATGCTCTTTTCACTGGCCTTTCCGTCTAGATAACTCAAAGTCGAGTGATGTGGGGCTCTGAGAAGGATGGCTGAGCTGACGTGTCCTCTGCTGATTCAGCAGTGAAGTCTGGAGGCTGCACGCACGGGCTCTTTCTGGTGCTTGTAATCGCCTAAGAAAAAGCCTTGGGTGCTTAGGGTGCCCGGTGACAGGTGGAGAAGGTGGTCTGAGCACCTTTCCAAGTCAAACAGCTGCTTTATTCTGGCCTCCATCTGAAGGGACCTCTGCCTTGTGACCTGACTGCATCCAGCGAGTGATGGCAATGCAAACTGGGTTTGAGGGCTGGTCTGAGTGCTGCAGCTGAGTACATGGAGTTGATTGCGTTCAAGCTCTGCCTTTCTGCTCGGGATTTATCTCTGCTTTTAATTCAGCGGTTGCATTTATGCCTCTTGCCCTCTAATTACAGGTGATAGGTTTCTCAGCTTTCTTTTCTGGGAAACTCGCCTGCGTCTGTGATTAAGGCTGTGCCTCCTACTTGCCCACCTCTGTTAGGAAGAGGGATGTGATTCCCCTTTTCCCCTCCTCTCGCTGCTGTGGCTTTCCTGATGAAGTGTGGAGTTCACTGAGGGGACAGTAGCTGGGATTCAAGGGGAGATGGGTGCTCGCTGCCCTCTCTGACTGCTCATTCCTTATTTATTGGCACAAGCAAACAGGTGCTAAAAGCTTCTTTCCCTCCCCCTTGTGTGTCTGCAAGGACTCGATTCATCTATTTATCTTCCCATCTCCCCTTCTTCCTTATAACTGGTGCTTGGGAAGAAGACTGTGTAGAGTTATCCTGTATCTGCAGGGGGGGAATTGAGATCCCCTACTCACTGTCTATACATTCATTATTGGTTTTATTCAGTGGGGTTTGCCTGCATCCCTGTTGAGAGTCGTGTTTTGGACTTGGGAATGATTATGCCTATAAAGTTAATATCTGTCAACCTCAGCCTCGGTGGTCTTAGTTTGGTGGGTGTGGATTCACCCTTGGATGGGTGCTGCCTGTGTGTCTTCCACCAGAATAACCCAGAAAGCCTCATAAATTCCATCAGACCCTAATTCTGGCAGTTCACGGTGCAGTCTTTAACCAGGCAGCTTCTGACCCGTTGTCTCTTGAAACGTCTGCTCTGTGGAAAAGCTAAACCCCATCCCTGATGCTGTCACTGGAGAAAAATGTATATTTAAAAAAAATTATTATTATTATTAGGAAAAATGTGATCTCACCTCATGCATAAAATTAGTTCAATGAAACAGCAGGAATGGGGAGGGAATATTGACTTTCCTGTGCTTGTTTGTGGATGGAGCGAACAGTCCCTTCGCTCCCTCTCCGGCCCTGGATGAAGGATGTGGCATTGAAACGGTGTTTTCAGCTGAGGCATGGATGTGAAGGCTGTGGGGAACCAAAAATTAAGTTTCAGTAATTATTTAAAAAACCCCAAAAAAGTAAAAAAAACCAACAAAGAACCCTCCAAAACCCAACTTTTTCTGGGAATGGGGAAGGAGAGATGAGGATAGGAGTGATAATGTCATCTCAGGGCATTGAGATGGTGGTGATGGCAGAGTGCTGCGGGAACTCTCATCCCCTCCAGCGCTCCCACGTGGCTTTGTCCTTCGTCTTAGTTCCCCTTGGGACTCTGGCTTGTCGTGGGGATTTCGTAATCTTTATTTTTATTTCACTGAAAAATGAACTTCAATGAATACATCATGTGGAAGTGGCGACTCTACAAACGTTTCAAACCTGAAACTGTTCCTTCTTCAGTGGCTAGAGGCTCTTCCCTCTGTGTTCAGCTGAGCTGGGTGCTGGTATTTGGGTTTATCCCAGCTTCTGGCCTTGGGTTTTAGCTGGGGCCGAGCCCTTTGCTCAAGAAGATGAGAAAAGGAGGGATGACTTTCCTAGAGAGAGGCAGGAGAAAGAACACAAGCTGTGCTGTGAGCCGTGGGAGTAGCGAGGGGGGAAGGATACAAGTTTTCTCCATGGTCCTGCCTTCCTTGTCTCACACTACTGTGGTCTGACAGTGTCCAGTACACCTAGACACACTCTGCACAGTATCACAGCTTTGTGCACGTCCCTGCCCAGGTCTGGATGTCTTTGTTGGTGTAGATATAGGTTTTTGTGGAAGCTGGGAGGAACTGTGCATCCTGGGGAGCTCCATTGTCTTCTCAGGTTTTGGTGGAACAGGTCAACTAGAGTCAAGGGCTCACAGAATGAGAAAGACCAATGGGTATGTTGGATGTAAGTGTGGGAGGGAGGCGATTACATTTTATTTCTGTCAATAGATGTGAGTAATGCTTGGGGTTCTGCACATCTCCAGATCCCTTCCTTCCCTTGCCATTTAAGACGTGGGGTGTCTTACACTTTCTCCCCACTCATCTTCCCTCTTTGGCTGTAGGAGATAGACACGTTTTAAAATGCAAGGTGAGGGTGAGTTTTTTCACCTCGTCAAATCCTCTCTGATGGTGCCAGGGCTCTGAGAAACTCTAAAAGACTTTGAGGCTGCCTGTGTACAGTCTTACCTCGTCCTGGTGCCAACCCCCAGCACTCCCTCCTCCAACAACCTTACTTCGTTGTGATGGCTTTCCAACATCTCGCCCTCGGGCTCCTGTGGCTCCCTGAGTGCTACTTGCTAATACTTATTCTAATCCCTTTCCTCCCTCCATGTTGTCTTAGGTCCACCTCCTCGTTCTTCAACTCCCATCTTTGCTGCTCTTCTGACATCTCCTTTCCATTCCCAACGCTTCCCCCTCATATCTGCTCCGGATACCTCCATGCTGGAGTTTGACCCGAGCGGACAGTTCCCCACCACCCAGCCCCTTCCCAGAGGAAGCAGTCAGCACTTTCTCCTAATGGTAAATCCCATTTGCTTGAGCAGATGTCACGCCTTTGAATGCCATTGGCCTCGTTGACCGACATCTACCACTTACGTGATCTTGCAGTGGCAGGGGACAAAATCTCCCTGAAGCCTGGAAGCAGAGTGAAGAAACACCACCATGAATGAGCTTCCCAGGCTCTAGGTGTGAAAAGTACATATGAAAAGGGATAAAGATTTATTATTTTTAGGTTTTTAACCTGCTTTTCTTCCTTCTCCCCCCTGCCATTGCTTGGTCTTTGCTGTGAGCACATGTTCGTGTGCTGGGATGATGGGAACATGGCTGTGCAACCCTGCTTGGCGCAGTGGTGTGCTGTCCTGTCCTGTCAGAGTTAAGGTTGTCTCTGGAGTTTCTCTAAGGCAGGATCACAGGCCAGATTGAATTGGAGGAAAACCTTGCAGCCTTTGCTCTCTGGGGAAGCAAGGGAGATTCCTACAGCATAGAGGGGCTGGTTAGTGACATGGGATCTTGAGTGGAGTAGGATTTGCTGTGAGATTTGTATCTGCTTTTTACAGCTAGCACAGGTGGATTTTTCTGTGATAAAAGCTGTAAACACCCAAGCTGGAATGCTCCTTTCTGGTGTGTAATAATCAGCTTCCAGCTCGGAATTATCCCAAAGTAATAGGGCTTGCTGTGAATGTGGTAGAGGTCAAGCTGTGGTTGTGGGAGATAAGAGAGCCCAGCCTTGAACCAGTTCTTGCAGAGGTAAGGAGAGGGAGCTGAGCAAAGAGGAGTTGGTGTCCATTCCTCTCAGGGCTGGAAATTCGGAATGACTCAACCCCTCGGTAGACATCAGAGAATCCACCCACCCCAGTCCCTGATGTGCTGGAGATCTCCTTGCTCTTGTGCAGAAGGTGGATGTTGCTTTGTAATACCTTTTAGTGTTAGGTGCCAGTTTACTTGATGGTGGCCCGAGTCTCTCTTTGCCATCTCTCCTTTAAGGTGGCTTTGAGCAGGAAAACGGATCCCCCAGAGGGAACTGGGAGAGTTCCTGGCAAAAGAGGGATGAACTTTGGGGGCTGTGCATCCTTCCCACACGGTGAACAGACAGACCCGGCTTCAATCCCGCACCAACTAGAGACCGTAGGCTTTTTAATTGGGAAATTGATTTTTAAATCCAAGCCTCTGCAAAAATGAATTGATTTCCTTAAAGATATATGTATAAAAAAAGTAATAATAGGAAGAGTGTTTCTCACGCTCCACCAGGCAAACGAGAGGGAGGAGGAAATAATTCTTGGCTGTGTCTCTGTTCCCTTGGACTATCGCATTCCTTCAAGGACCAAAGCTGGTGATTCAGACCTGGTGATTCAGGAGGAGAACATCTCTCTGAGTTAAGCTTTCAGGGTTTGGGTTTTCATCCCTCAGCCCAGCTGTCAGGGGCCACAGAGAGGCTTTTATTTCCTTACCTGGGGCTGTGTTAGAGGGAACAAGCTGTGGGCACACCGATCAGAGCCCGAGTCTCCTTCCTGTGCAGTGAGGACCCTGCTTGTTGGGTTAAAAGGAAGAGAGAAGGTGGGAGAGGTGAATTAAACTTTCTTTATCCCAGCCCTCAAGCTTTACCTCTTTTTTACGTTCTCTCCCTGACCCGGGTGGCATCCCACCCCATTTAGCAGGGAGTGCAGAATCTGCTTTGCCCATCAGTTGCCTCTAGGTCAAGGGCCGGCGTTGTGACTCCCATGTGCCCAAGTTGTCTTTTTTATTCCTTTTTTTTGTTCTTTATCATCTAGCTTTTATTGCACCTGTTGCAAGAACGGGTTCACAAGTCTTCCCTGGGAGTATGTGAAGCATCCTGACTTTTTCCTCTGTCCTTTAGTATAGAAGCAGCTCGTTTTGCTCCGGGGAAAAAAAGGAGACAGGTTGCTTCACCTCTGCGACTGCCTAAGGATGCAAGTACATACATCCCTCTGTTGGGCATCTCTTCCTTTGCAGAGAGGTTTCTTCCCTTCTCTGGTCCAGGGGAGGTGTTTCTCCTGCAAGCCCTGGGCTCAGAGGGATGCTGGTTGGCCTGCTTCCAGTGGTCCCCTTCCCTCCCTCCCTGTGCTCAGCTGCATTTGTTTATAGCAACATTGTCAAGGAAAAAGTCTTTCTGCCAACTCGGGGGAGAGGGAGGTTTTCAGCTACTCAGTCACCCTCAAACTGTGAAGATGTGACATATCAGCTGCATAAAATTAATTTATTTAGTTAAGGGAGGTGTTAATTAAGAGATCTCATTTATTGTGTCTCTGCAGACAGCTCTCGAGGGCCTTTTGAATTGTCAGCTCTGGTGACAGCAAAAGCTAATGGTGTCACGAGTTAATAGCAGTATGATTCATGCCAAGGGATGAAGTGGGAGATGGTGGGAGAGGATGAGGACGGAGCAAAGGAGGCTGGACTGGAGCAGAAAACCTTGCTGGAAGCCAGTGAGCCAGGATGAGGTGTTTTGCCTTTCCTCAATATCCCCTAAATAAATCCCGGCAGGGCTGGTGGTGGTGGGGAAATGCTCTAACTAAAGCAAAGTCTTGGGTTTGCAGGGGGTCACTGAGCCTGGGGATGCCAGGGCGTGTGCAGCCAAAAAGGTATTTGCATGGACCAACTTAAAAATAACCATCTGTCCCTGTAATCTGAACTGGAAAAGAATCTTTGATTCATTTTAAATAATTGCCTCTTCCTGCACTCCTGAGAGGTTAATTCTCCTTGATTAATCAGGACATGTCATTCTGATAGTGGAGTGCGGGCCTAGCCCCAAACTTAGGGGTTTAAATTGAAAGTCTCTTAGAAAACAAGCAGCACCCTTTATCTGAAGGGATGACATGCTCCAGTCTGGCTGTTTATAGGCATCCTCTGGGGTAAAAGCTGCACCAATTCTTTTTTTGCCACTCCCCCCCCAACCCACTTTCACTTTCTCATGATCTGTATCAAGTTGCTTTTGGAGGGAAATTGAAATTCTCTTGATGCAGAAAATATGCCAAAAAGGAAAATAAATAAATAAGATAATATTTCTCCCAGACTAAGAGTCCCTGAGTAGTGGTGCTGCCTTCTCCTTGTCAAAGATGCTTTGTGCTCTCAGCTCCCCAGTTTGTGCTTACACAGGGTGCTGCCTGTGCTTAGTAAAGGCACGGCCTCTTCTGGGCTTTCCTTCTCCTCTTGTCCTCAAAGCTGACACTCTCAGCTCTGTTCCAAGGCCAAACTTCCCCTTTAGGTCTCAAAACAAGTGTGAGAGGTGAAGGCTGACGGGATGCCACGGCCGTTTCCCAGCTGCTTTCTCAGTCACGAGTGAACCGCCTCCCCGACAGCCCCAGTTAGTATTTGGGGAGAATTTGGGGTGCCTATAGAAAAATATATGGCTTTAACTGGCTCTTCTTGCACATACCGAACCAGCAATTTTCTCCAGGCTGCTGACTGGATTTTCTTTAACCCTCCTCTAGCCAACCTGTATTGCTACTTCTTGTTTTAATTGACTTCCAGTGATTTGAACCAGGGCAAACATCAGCCTCCTGTAGCCTACCAATCCTTAAAATAGATATATATGGGTTTTTTTTTTTTTTCCAAAAATGATGTTTAAGCAGCATGGGATGGCAGCAGCCATGCATCCTGGATGCGTTCCTGGTCGTGCCCCTCACCCGATGAACTGTGTGACCCTGCTGAGGGGGATTGAGGTCTCTAGATAGTTTCCTGCCTGTTCTGAGCTCAGGGTTGGGTTTTGTTGCGCTCAGCAGCTCTGGAATTACTTGAAAAAGCGGAAAGGCATTTTTCCAAGCGGGCCCCTGTGGGGATTTCAATCCGAAAGCATCACCGAGAGCCACCCCTGTGCCAAGTGCCTACCTCCCCAGGGGCAGGCCATGTTTTCCAGTCCTGCTCTCGAGGGTGGGAGGCGGGGAAGAAACCTCAGCTTGCCCTTGGCTCCCATCACTGCTGCGGGACCAGTTTCCCTCTGAGTTTTCTCTTCCTCTGTGATCCTCCGGCAGACATGGGCAGGAAGGGAAAGTGTGTTGTGATCTGGTGTTTTTCATTTCCACTTTAACCCTGGAGTGATGCAAGGGCTTTCCTGGGATGGGGGCCGTAGGGTGAGGAGATTTTCTCTTTGGGAGCTGAATGTCCCAGAGATTTTGGTCTCGGGGACTGTCTCCTCTGAAGCCATGCAGGATCTGCCAGAGGCTTTTCCCGTGGCGGCAGTGTGGATTCTCCCCTGCCTACTACCCTGCTTGTGTTCCCAGCTCAAAACCAAACTGTGGCCATGCAACTCGAGAAGAGAAGCATAGTGGCGGCTCCGTGATGGAAGATTGGCAGGCTGGGAGGCAGAGGGGAGCAGGGATACGGCTCCCAGACTGCCTGGGGAGGATTACTGTTCCACACAGAGCCCAGACGAAAGGGTGCTGCGGTGGGGGTGGGGCACGAGCTTGGAGACAAGATCACTGGGGATTCGTTTAAACCACGGTGTCGGATCCTATAAATCTGAGGCCTTTTTGCATATTTCCATATTTATATATGAAAATTCCACAAAGTGGCTTAAAGGCAATTGAAATAAAAACAGGGTTGTCAGAGCTTGAAAAGTACCGGCAAATCTCTAACAGACCATTTAATACAAACGTATGGGCTTGAAAAAGCTCCGAGTGGGTGGAGGGATTTTTCCCTGCATGCAAATGCCTGACTGGCTCCCCATGTTAGTCCCTGTGTGCCTGTCAGCACGCTGGTGCCTCGGGTCACCTCGGCTCCACTCTGCTGGGAGGTGTGGGGAGACGGGTCCTTTCAAAACCAGCCTTCCGTTCCACAAGGAAGGGCACTGGAAAGGAATTCAGGCTGCTATCGTGTCCCTCAGGGTGCTTTTTTGCTGTCTCCCATGTGCTGTGGTGGTTTGGGGGTGGGTTTGGTGTTGATCTTCACGGCTCCTTGCTTGCGGTACCCCAAAGCTACAAGCTGGGGGAGGGCTGTGGGACTGAGTGAGGGATGCCGGTGCTGGGATGGCGGTGGGGAAAGCGCTTTTACATCCCATAGAGGCTGCGGTTGCGTGCTGGCTGCTTCCCTTCCCAGCAGAGACCATCCCTCCCTCTCCTGTGAGATCGTGCCCTTTTCCTTTCCGATCCTTGGTTATCGGTCAAAACGAGAATTCTCCAAACCACTGGTCTGCATCAGCCTCGCTGACCTTCTGCTGTTCAGCCAGCCTCCTCCCATGGATTAATTTGAAGAAGCATCGCAGAGATTTATGTTTCATACCCGGCACGGGGCCTGGGCGGGAAGTGCGGCCCTCCAGCTTTGAAAACGTCCTCCCCAGAATGCCCTGCCTATCCTTGGACTGTTTTTTCAGATGCCTCTAGATCTTCTCCTCCTTTGGTCTAGCTTAGGTTCCTGGTGAGTGTTCCTTGCTGTAGGACCTCAAACCTTTCTGCTCCCCCCATTCCCGAGCCAGCCCCAAATCTCAGGGCAGTATGCTCTCAGGTCTAGCCTATGTTTTTTGTTTGTACCAAATGCCTCTGAAGAGGAGCCCCTGCTTCCTTGATGCAAGGATAAGAGCGAGCCTCCCTCTTCTCCGAGTCCCCTGTCATTCAGGGCTTTTTTTTTTTTTCCCCCTTTCTCAGCCCCAAGGCAGGTAGCTGGATGCCACTGCTGCATCTTCTGAAGTCTCCAAATCAAAAGGAAATAATTAGCAAAGGATGAGAAAGCTTGGATGAAAACAAGCTGTCAACAAGAAGAAGGTGCTAATGTGTCTGTCATCCCTCTTCCCTCCTGGCCAGTCCCCAGAGGTAGAAGGCTTGGACACTCCATCTCCGACAGAGGAGGGGACGACCCTGCTCAGCGTCACTTGCCCGTCAGCCATGGTTGTCTGTAGACATCAGCTCTCGTCTTGTGAAGGCACGTCTTGCTCTTGGGCCAGTTCCTTCTGCTGTCTCCTCTCTTGTGGTTGGGAGGGATTTGCTCCATGGACAGCTTGGATGTCGATGGCTTCGTCTTCCCCAGCGCAAGTGCTTTCAACTCAGGTTTTATCTGCTAGCGCAGATGCCTAAAATCGATTTGTATCCTAAAAGTGCCTATTTCTCTTCATTACAGAGAGACAGGCGTGCAGAATGAGTAGCTCAGATGTAGGTGTCTGCAGTTATTAAGTTAAGCAAGACGAATCCCGGTGTCAGCATCTCCCTCGGCTTTGCTTAGGGCTTTGCTCCTTCTCCTGTAGGACTTCTCCTGGTGACTTTGGCACAGGGTGACATTCCCGGGAGCCTGGGAACTTGCTCGTTGGTTTCTGCCTGAGATACAGCATCGCTTCCTGGGGGAGAGGCAGGCTCTGAGGCTGTATTTCCACAGTGGTACCATGCTGTGGCTCCCTCCTATATAGCTCTTTGCCCCAGGACATATTTTTTTAACAGGGATTTAAAAGCACGTAGGGTGTTGCTTATCCTGAGAGTCTGAGAGGGCAATGAACAAAACCTTGACTGGGTGACCATTTTTATTGCCAGGACACACTGTGGTGATTTGGTTCCTTGCTAATTTTTTGGGCTGAGGAGCAAGCCCTCACTGTTTGGAGATGTTTCTTGCAGCCTCTGCCGTGATGCGCAAACAATGTCGCACGTAATTGCATCTCTAAGGGATCTTCAACTAGATGTTTCTACCTGATTTATCTTTGACATCACTGTTGGCTGAGGTGCTTTGGGGTGCTGCTGCTTTGTTAGACTGGAAGATGAGACCCCCACGGAGGTCTCCTCTCTTTCTCTGCCCCGTCCCTTATCCCTGCTATAACTGTACGTGCCGGGCTACCTAAACCCCATAGGAGGAGGATGCCCCCAGTTCCTTTGTCACCTGTGTCCTGTGTGGTTCTACTGACAAAGGTGTGGAGGTTGTTTCCATCTGGGGCAGAAGCAGCAGCTGTGGTTTGAGGGAAGGCCTGAGGTTCTGGGGCATAAGGGGCAGTGGCCTTGCAGGGCATGGCCAGCTCTGGTTGTTGCTGCCGTTGATGGAAGGAAGTGGGACTTGGCTGCACGAGGTCCAGAGGTGCAGGCATCTGGGGACCTTTGCAGAGAATTTCTAGGGGGATTTCAGAGGCCAGGGCTTGCTGACTTTTAAACGAGCTCCTGCATGCTTCAGCCTCGGTCTTCTTGCTGCTGACAAGCCTTGGCTCCATGAAGGAGAGTTTGCCTGGCCAGGGTAAGCGCTGTTGTGGGTGAAGCTTCTAACAGCTGGGGCGGAGGGACCACCCACCCCAGCCTTCAGCAAGACTTTTGCTGTCGCTTCTTGGCAGGGCTAATGATTTCCAAGGAAAAAGGGGGATCCCTGCTAGCAAGTGGCCTAAAATGCCCCGTAAAGGGGGATGGAGCAGTGGTGATGGTTTCTCCAGAGAGGCACTTCATTCCTTGGTCTGTTCTTGGGCTCCATCACGTTTATGGCAGCATCTCTCACCTCCTGCTTCCCAGCCTGGCTGCCTTACTCCTGGGCAGGTCCCAGCCGTGTTCTCCAGCACCCATCATTTTTTCCCTCTACCTGGCATTAGAGGGCAGTCAAAGGAAACATTCCCTCTCCTCCTGCTCCCCAGGCAATGCCCACTGCCAGCACCCAACCCCGGAGAGCAGAGGGTTGACCCCAACGGGTGGCTCAGCCATAGCCTTTGCCTCATTTTGAGTTTCTGGCCGTGCCTTCGCCGGTGAAAGCTGCTCATGGGTTTGTGCCTGACATTTGGGAAGCAGCACCCGCAGTGCTGATAAATACCACGCACCCTTTTTCCCCTGCCTTGCCCTCCATCTCCTCCTAATTGACATCTTTGAATCTTGTCTCCCTTTGACAAATCAGGCTACTTATTTTAAGCGATGACATGTATAAATATTGCAGGCATTGGTTTTACGTCTGGATACCCTGATAGTAAAAGCTATCAGAATCCTTTCCCCTTTCCTTGCATAGCAATTACAACCAAAGGGTTTTCCTCCTCCATCATGGGTGCGGGATGTGGAGAGTGAACTGTGTCTGCAACAGTGAGATTTCCCTCTTGCATTGGGGGAATATGGTTTTTTGGGCAGCAAACGGAGATTTTGTTTTTAAGACTGATGGATGCAGCAGCAGCATGATGAAGCTGTGCTGAAGGGGTGTGTGTGTGGGGGGGAGGGGGTATTTGGGGAGCCTTTTCACTTGCAATAGTCTGGGTTGGGTAGGTTTTGGTGTCTGGGGTGGTCACTGCTCGGTGCTGTGGGATCCCAGAGCCAGCACCCAGCTGGGCTATGCATCCTCGCTAGCGTGCTGGTGGCTCTCCTGGGCTGAGGCTGTCAAATTGCAGGGTATTATTTTTAGCCTGGTTTCCTGAGGAAAAGCAGCTTACACGATTGTACTGTCTGTCAGTGCTTTTCCTCCCACCAGCCTCCTCTTAACAAGTTTTGAACCCCTTGTCAAATCTACGGGGAGAGGGGATAGAGAGCTCCAAGATGGTGAAGTTCCCAGCACGTTTTCCTGCAAATTAGCAGCGGGTGGTGGGGGGGGCACCTCCTCAAAGGAGGGGATGTCGCTGGCTCCCAGTACCCCTACCAGGGGCAGGCGGAGATGCTGGGGAAAGGTGTGAGACGAGAGGCTGGGAGCGGCCTCTCTGCTGAAGGCTTAATACCTCAAATACAGATATTAAGCGCTCATGCCTTAATTAAAGTTAATTTCTGGGAGAGGCGTTTTATTACAAAAGATTTCTCCAGCTCAGGCGTGTCCACGCCATCTGCTCAGAGCTGGCGGTGGCAAAGCCCTCGACCCCGCCGGCAGCGGGGACCGGCTGCGAGAGTCGGAGGTTCTCAGGAGGACGACGAGCTCAATGGAAAAGCCTCTTTTCTCCCCTACTTTCCCACCCTCTTAGCCCAGGTTGTTATTGGCAGGAATTTATTAATTTATTTTTCTTTAAGAGCCAAGCGGTTCTGCTGGCAGGGGAAAGGTGCAGAGCTTAATCTATGCCTTTCCTCGCTGTTGCTTCTCTGATGGCTAATAGTGAGGTTGAGCCCCTCCTGCTCCCCTCCAAGGGGCTATCGTGCTCTCCTTTGCCCAGCTATTTATTTTCATTAAGCTTTCAGGGATGGAATAGTTTGTGATTTCTACCCTGTGTCAAAACCAGGTGAAAAATTATTCACCGGTGGCTTGACTGAGACGGACGCGCGTGCACACATAGGTAGGAGCTCCTGTTTCTTAGGAAACTGGCCTTAATGAGAGAGCTCCTATTAATGCTCACTTACTTTTTCGCTTGAGGTGTTTGCCAGGAATGGAATTTTTATGGGGATTCTTAAACCAAACAGAGATGCTAATAAGCTGTAATCAAAAACAGGGAGGGAAGGGACCTGCTTCTTTCTCACCCCACAATCCTTCCTGAGATTTTGAAAGAAGTGCTTTTTCTACATCAAGATAAAACCAAGATACTTTTAAAAATTAATATTTGTATTTATTTAATTTTTTTTTTAACCAAAAGACAAAACTCTCAGGGTTGGTTTATGGCTGGGGCCTTCCTTGCTGGGAATGTTGGAGACAGAGAGGTGTACAAATCCCTGCTTTGAAGGGCTGGATTCTGAGCCATTTGCATCCCTGGCTGGTACCCAATACACCAGGTTATTTCTGCTTTGTGAAGCTCTCTTTTCCTTATTTTCTTCTTTCCTTTATTTTATTTCTTTTATTTATTTATTTATTTGTTTAATAGCTGCTGAACGCTCCATGATGATGCTGCTGAAAAAACTCTGGCCCGGGTAAATAGATTTGTCATCTGAAATGGCCTTTCTTCCCCCTCTGTGTGAGATCTTGAGCTTGGCAAGTTGACGTTTCTCTGACTAAGCCCCATTTTGTCTCAATTTCTGTCCGTCCTTACTCACAGTGAGTGGGTTTTGCCCATAAACACAGAAGTTGCTGGGTAAACCTGACTAATTCTCCTTTTAGACGTCTTTACTTCTGTTTTCTCCCTCAGATAAGCCACCTGAATTTTGAGGCTTATTGTCACGTATTTTGATGTAAAACTTGAACTTGACTCCTGATTTACTTGGGAGAGATCCAAATGTATTCAGAACAAGCTCATGACTCCTCGTGAAATGTTCACTGCTTAAAGAAGGCTTTTTAAAAAAAACCCAAACCCTTTAATATGAGGGGGGAAAAAAAAGAAAGAAAAGCCCTTTTTTACCACTTAATGCAGTGATGGATTTTTGTGTGTGTGTGTGCAAACTTTAGATAAAAGGGGCAGAACTTCTAATTACATTACCTAGGGACGCTTAATAATGTTTGCCTAAAGTATCTTCCCTTGAAAATTCACCGGAGTAAATTCAGTTTAATTTCTGCTGAAATCCCTTGATTTCATCCCTTCCTGCTTTCCAAAGACCTTGTAGGGAAGGAGAAACCACGGTTTCAGGTTCCCCCAAAGACAATCGTTGCACTTGGAGAGGGCTGGTGGAGATATGGGTTTGGAGATGCTGCATTGCGTGAGCTCCTGTGCTGGCAGGACATAAAGACCAGCTTTATGTTGCATCTGTTTTGTTTTTTGAGATAGCTCTTGGTGTCTTGTATTCTTGTAAAGCCTTCCTGGAGTGAGTGAGGACCACTTAACTCCAGACTAAATTTGGCTGGCTTGGTATGCAATAAGGACCAGCAAGCCTTAAATTAACCCACTTTGGACCTGGGCATAACCCCGTGGAGGTGTTGTTTCTGAGTGTCTCGTAAAAAGCAAAGCCCAGAAGCTTTAATGATGTTTGTGGGAAAGCAACGTTGGGCTCTCGGAGAAGCCCTGCCTTGGGATGAGAAGTGCCTGGTCAAGCTGCGAGGGGACTCGCCCGCTTCTGTTGGGCAACAAACCCGGCGTGCCACCAGGAACTGGTTACAAGTTTAATGGTGCCAGTGCCTCTCTGTGTTTCCATGTCACGTCTCAGGGATCTGGTGAGCACGTGGATGATGATGGGCATGTGGCCAGACGGGGACTATCGTTGGTCCCCCTGATAATTACTGATGTAGGAGGAACGTGGGCCTGGAAGGATCTTGTAGCTTGCAGTCTCCAATCGCTCGCTATTGCAAGCAACCACTCTCCATTCCCTTTTTTAAACTTTATCAAGAGCTATCTCATTGGGGTTTTGCTCTTCTGTTCCCATGGAGGTTGTCTCAGGTCCTGGCTTGTTTGATAGCGGAGAGTAATTAGCCAACCTAAATGTGATGAGTGGTTTATATCTGCTCTCTCCAACCTCACCACAGTACTCAGGATATGAGCTCTCAAAGATGTTCTTCATTAGCAGTTAATAGATTTTTCCTCTTTCCCTCTCTTCTGGAAATACTTTCAGTTGTAGATGCCTGTTCATAATCGTGTTGTGTCAGGTGCTCCTGATCTGTTGTAGGTCAGCTAAGCCACACAGGTGGGTCTTGTCATTTGTCATTTCCACCAAGTTTTCATCTTTGCCACTGACCTTTGAAACCTGGCCTTGGATTTTGTACCCTTGAATGTCATCCCACATCCACTGGTCTGGTTCTCAAAGTCATCATTTCCTTCCGAATGATGCCAAACTCATTGTTTTGGGTTGTTTTTCCTCCTAAAGCAGCGAGTTTGATGAGTGTTGGTCCCCCGTTGTTAAGGAAATGTTGAATATGAGTGGTGACTGTTCAGTCTGCTCAGCAGAATCCCTCCAGACCGCCTCCTTTTTTGGTGTTATCCATTGTAATCTTATTTCTTTTTAGGCAGAGCTTTTCTTTGATTCATAACTCTTATTGTAATGTGTTCCCCTCCTACAGTTTTAACTAATCATTTGCCCATGTGGCACAATATCAGATGTTTTTCTGAAGTCCAGATGGTCAAGCTCTCTCACAAAAGACAAAGATTGGCTTTTGTCTTTAAAAAAAAAAAAAAAAAAAAGGAAAAAAGCATGCTGTTATCTCCCAGAAAAATATATTTACCAGGCTTGCCTGGCAGAATCCATCTGTGTGTAACCCAGTTTGCATTTTACTCATTTTCTTAATTTTTTTTTTTTGCCTTTAAGTTGTTTCTCCAGCAGAGATGCTTCTTGGACCATCCTGAGCAACCTGTAGCTGCCTGAATCACATCCTCCCGCCCCAGTTTTAAATATTCTCTCTTCTTTAATCTTATATCTTCCTTCCCTCCTGCTTCCCCTCATTAGATTAGTTTAAAATAATCTGCAGAGAAAGGAGTCTCTTAGAAGCAAGGCATTGCCGCTGAAGTGATTATTTCCACTACAGTAAAGGTTGAAAACTGGTTACAATTATCACTTCTAGTTTTACATGCTAACGGGATTTGCCTTTGGGGGATTAAGCTAACTACTCTGTCATGCAGGTGAGTGTTTTGTTTTGCTCCTTTGAACCATCCTTTCTCAGTCTGTCAGGGAGTTTGCAAAGGAAGATAAAGGATGCCATCCGTAACCTGCTTTCCAAAACCTTGACCACGTCTTGAACAAGAAATGTTTCCTCTCTGGGTTGGAGAGATTTGTTTTGGGTTGTTCCAAGGTCATCTCGGGAGCATCTTTTTGTTGCCTGCCCTTGCCCTGCTAGAGAAAGCCCAGGTCCTCTGAAAATTCTTCTGTGGCTGTGAATCAAGGGGCAGCAGGGGAAAATAAACTCAGGAGTTTATTTTAAATAGAAATAAGGAGACTCGATCCAGCCTCTCCGTGGAGGATGAGGAGGGTGAAGCTTTCAGGCTGGCACTGTGTGGATTCCCACGCTGAGGGTGAAGAGTCACCTGGAATCTTCCACCTAATTTTTCTTTTTTGACAGAAAACTTCAGTGTAATTGACTGGGGTTTTTTTTGGGCAGGACTGTGCTCAAACCAGCTAAGCAAGCTCTGGTCAGGACTGTGCTCAAACCAGCTAAGCAAGCTCTTGTGACTCCTTGTGAACTGGCCCAGTACCCAGCTCCTGCACTGCCCACCTCAAAATTCAGGGCTTCACTGAAGGGACTGCATAACCTCATGCCAAAAATTTAGGGGATGGAGTTGCTGCCTCTGGTTGATGCTTCTTTTTATAGGGTACTTCATCAGTCTCAGTAATGGGAAAAAGGCAGCTCATTAGGGCAGCAGAGCACCACGGACAAGCAACCTTCATATCTAGGTCTACCTTGCTAAAGGAGAAGACATGGAAAGCTGGACAGGTCTGATTTACAAGGTGGTAGCTGGGTTTCACTAGACACAAACAGCCCAATATGGGACTGCAACAAGGCCAGACCAGGTGTTGAAAGAGGATACACTGAGGCTGGACATGATTTTGGGGAGAAATAACTGGTTTTGTTTTAGAAACGTAATCTAAAGCTTTCTATGGTTATGGGTGATGAGGTCAATGTAGCCAGAGAGCAGCGCAGTAGTGTTGGCAAGAGATTTTGTTGCAGAAGACAGTCCTACACCCCAAAACTCAGGTCCATTTCCATGTCTGAACTGTGCAAAAATGGGGCATTTAATTTGCACGTTGCTCTAGGTTTCTTTAAGAAAAAGACCTGGCAGCCCCCAAAGGGCTGCGTTCTGCAAATGTCCACCCCTATAAGTATGAAACATCCTCCCTCTCATTCCAGCCTGAGCCAAGATTACCTTAAACATGGCTTGGCAGCCAGCCCTGTTACCCCTTGACAGCTGGTGTAGGAGAAAGGCAGGACCAGAAACTGGTTTTCTGTTGGCTCTGCGGGGAGGCCATCGCTTTAGGAGAGGATTGGAATGAAACAAGTCCCTGATGAATTAATTGAAAGGGTCAATGTCAGTAGATAATCAGTTAAAATTGCCTATAGTTATCCAGCTGCGTCTTTCATGTCAACTAGAAGATGTCTCTGAGGCAGGAGCCATCTAAGATGTAGACCAGCTTGGTTTGATGGTGGTGGGGTTTTTATTATCCACTCCCCTGTGGCAAGTGGTTTTTGAGTGGACACGTAGACAAGTATGTTTTTGACATTTATCTGGGATTATCCAAGACCTAGTGCTGCCTCTAGTTCCTCTTTGATGGTTTGTTTTATATTTTTTTTTTCCTTTTCTCAGTTCAGCAGTGGTTGGAATGACTTGACTTAATGACACATTTTCAGCCCTGATTTCCAGTGGTGACAGTTATTAACGGTTTCACGATAAGAAACAGGTGTTTCAGCATGGTCCATCAGGCAGAAGAAGAACAATGCCTCCCCAATGTCATTGTTCATGATGTATTCAATGACTGCTAGCTTTTTTTTTATGAAGATTTTATTCAACCTCATAGGTAGCATTTACTATTTAGTATGCAGGCTTTGGGCAAGCTAGTGGAGTGGAAAACCTTTTAATTTCTTTTTAATGCAAACATGGATCTTGTAAGACCTTGTCAAGCGATGGGAATGGGTGCAGGCTCTTACTTGTGTCTCTCTTGGCATCGCTTGGTGGTCCCCTGCAAGAAAATCGTGGGTACTTCTCACGAGTGTTGTGGTGCAAGGGATGGGTCCAAGCCCAAAGGGATCGGGGCGATTCTCCTGGCTACCCCTGTTTTGCAATGAGGAGCCATGCCTGGGATGGTTTGGGCAGGCAACGTTGTTAGTATAATAGGGGCATTGCAACATCTCCTGGGCTCTGCTGCTGCTTCCCGTGCTTTCGCATGGATGGGTGGATAAGGAGCAATGGTTTTGATACATCAGATATCCCAGAGAAGGTCCCAGAAGGGGTCAAAACTTCATCTCTGTCTTTGTATCGTTCATGCCGTAAGATTGAGTGGACTGTGGCTGCTACAGCAGCTAAAGGTTGGACCCCACCGATCTGCTGCACGGGTCTCGTGTTCTCTGGCCATGCTCCAGAGAGAAAGGGGGGAGTGCAAGGTAGGGTAACCACACTGGCAGGAGACATTCCCAGAGACCTGCTCACTCTGTGATGCAGTGGAGATGGCTCTCTGACCAGCTGGTAGATGCCTGAGTGGATATTGGTGGGTTTCTCTTGAGGGATGACTTTCTGCATCCTTCATCTTCCCCGGGGAAGCGGGGGACTCCATAGGAGCTGGAAAGAGGCAGAGCCCTCGGTGCTTGGACCACTGCCTGAGGAATGTGGCAACGGGCATGTTCTTCTCTTCTTCCTCATCCTCTGAGGATGCTGTGGTCCAGCTTTGACTGCAGTGGCGATCCGTGCTGCAGTGTCTTTATGAGCCTTGAAAACAGGACTGGGACGCTTGCAGCCTCTCGTGCCTTTATTTTGTTACTCAGCCTCCCTATTTCCCCTCGATACTTGATATTGCAAAGGCTCAGATCAGCTCGAGGTTCACCAAAGGTGCTTGTTAGGTCCTCTTGATCTTCAGCAAGGCAGCGCTGCCTCCTGCCTCAGCCCTGCTGCTCGGGCTCCCGAGTGATGAAGGAGAAAAGAAAAAAAGAAAAAAAGAAAGAAAAAAAAGAGATTAATTGGTGATAAATAATGCATTTTGTTCCCACCTAAGGGTTGTTTGATCTCTGTAGTCCTCATTCCTCCAGTGACGGGGAGCTCAGTGCTAATAGCTATTTGTCACCCATCACGGTGCTTGAAGAGCCCGAGCAGAGCCATGCTCAGCTAATGTATTGGTGCCACAGGCAGGGCTTCCCGGTATTACTTTTTTTAACCTCAAAAATTTTTTAAAAAAATAAATAAATTCTGCTCTCCTGTGGTGACTTTTCACAGCGGTTCCTCAAAGTGAAACAATTAACAAGCGTTAAACAGCCTTTTTCTGGGAAAGCAGCAATCAGGAGAGAAGATCTAGTATCCCTCTAAAACCTCCCTGTACGTATATACATGCACACAGAGCCCCTTCAAGGCTGAGTGGAATTGGAAGTGATAGTTACCAGTATAATATTTAAATGAGCGTTAATTACCATAAACCGTTTGGATTTTAATGTCTCCTTCTGTACAGTATGTAAATCAGGGCTGGAACGGGCTTGCGAGCGTGTGTTGGGCCTCTGGTGTGGTGGATAAAAGTGGATTTAGCCGCCTGATTTCCATGAACGTTGATGGGAGCAACGGGGCCAAACCCTGGCCACCACAGGGAAGGTTTCCCCTGCCCTGAGGACAGCTTTATAAGCTCACTTTCCCATCCCAGCTCCCTACATGGAGAGGCTTCTCCAGGAAGATGTCGATTAGATGCCGGAACGACTTGGGTTTGGGTCTGGATGGAGGGACATCTCGCCGTCGGTGGGAGGGGGCAGCTCTTACACATTTTGTTGGGCACTGAAGGGGTTTTTATGGGCTTTTAGCATCCTAACAGTGAGCGAGGTAATTCCACAGGACATGGCTTGCTGGGCGGTGCTGTGCCCTTCTCCGTACCCTTCATCTCCCGTCCTCTCTCCGCCAGCCTGGCCTGCAGCCCTGAGCAGAGGGGAAGGGACTTCACACAAAGCTGCTGGAGATGGCCAGACCTTCGGGCACCTTGTGATACCGTCCCCGCCTGGGCCCGCTGCCTCCAGCCCCCTCCTTGTCCTTCCTCTTTACCCCCTCTCCCTCCATGGGGATGGAGTTTGCCTTGCAAAGCGGTCTCATTATAAATGCATCGGCTTCTGCCGGTCTCACGCGCACAGCCTTCATTTAGCCCTCCAAGCTCGATTACATCTGAGGATGTCTTGGGGTAATTAAGTAATATTAGAACATTTTCTTTTCTTTTTTTTTTTCCCCTTCTTCCCTAATGCACCTTTCAAAGCACAAGCCTCAGTTCTCACCCACTGGAGCCCGCTTCTCCGAGCCTTGGAATTCTCCCTAATGTACCTTCACCATGAATGAAGGCTAATTACGTTTCTGAACGATGTCATTAGTGTCACATTCATGCTGGGTTTCAGAGAGCTGGCATGCGGTGGGGAACGCTCCCTCAGGTGCACTAGGCACCGGTCAGGAGTTGGGGAGGTTCAAATTGGCCTGACAAGGGGAGGGTCAGCCATCAAAGCAAAGATGCTTTGGGCTTTGTCGTTACTGATCTCTTGCCTCGGATGTTTTGCATCCTTCATCTCCGGAGCTCATTGTGGTTTACAAATATTAACTAATTAAGCCTCTTGGAGCTCCTGTGAGATAAGTAATTGCTGCTCTCATGATTGGCATTATATCTGCTCTCTTCTCTAAGTGTCGGACAGTGCTCTTCGCTGCAGAGAAAGGAGGAGGAGGCAGATTTCGTAGTGTGCAAAGAAATGAGCGATGCTTTTTGGATTATCTGGCCGCCTAAGCTGTTGATGGCTGATGGCCTGAAATCTGGAGCTACCCCAGCAGGCTCCTGTGGCGTTGCTTTCGAAGCCTATGGTCTGCTTTACTCCCTCTCACAGATGTACGACCCCAAAAGAGCTCTGCTGACTTCAGTGGAGGCTCCTCAGAGGGGACAGAAACCAAAAATTGTGTTCGTGCAGCTCATTGTTTGCATCACAGGTGGGATGTTAGTTCCCAAGGATGCAAACACCCCCCCTTCCCCCCACTCCCCCAAACCTGGTGGTGACACATTGTTGGGTTTTTTTAAAATCTCACTAGGTGGTTAGATGGACCTTCTGGTCTTACACAACCACTGCTCTCCCCTTCAGCCCAGTGTGGGGTGGCCACCCCAGTTCCCACAGGCGAGTACTGCTCTTGGGAGATTTTAGATGCTCATAAAGAGAAATCACATATAATTTAGAGTAAAATTGCCATGAAAATGCTTGTTTATGTTGTGCTGTGTTGTATTTTGTTGTCCTGGAGAGATGTATTAACTCCATCAGCGGGGCTGGCGTTTGCTGCCTCTGGAAGAGGTCAGTTATCCCAGCCTGACATCCCTCTCTGCCTGCCTGGCTTTTTGGGGCACTGCCATAAGCAGAGTAGGGACAGGGCCACTGCTGGCATGGTCCAGATCAGAGGGGATGGTACCTGATGCGGCAGCCTGGCATGGTATGCAGACAGCAAGGCATGTCCTTGGCACTGTATCTTCACATATGGTGGGGGAAAAAGGAAAAAAGCTCAAAGATTGGTCAGAACTCCGATGCTGTGATTTATTTAGGGCAAGCTGGGCTCTGTAACACTAATTTGTGGTCGTTGATGGGCATCTGGCCTTGGAGGCATTACAATGCAGAGATGCCTTCACTCTTGGGCATCCCTGCTACGAGAGCTGGATCACCTCTGGGTGTTGAGGTAGGGGCGAGCTGGCTCACCTCCTCTCCTTATCCGTCTTCTTAGAGGGATCTTTCACCTCTGCATCTGTTCTGAGTGGTTTCCAGCCGTGGTTCCCCCCTCATCCCTCCTCTCTGCACAGGAGCATGGTGGCAGCAGGAGCCCCGACGATCCCAGGCGGGGCTGGTATGTGGCTGAGCATCCTGGGGACAGACAGGCAGACTGGCTTTTCTGTTTCATGCACTGGTGTGAAATTAAAGGGATTTGGGGGTAAAAAAAAAAAAAGGCTGCACTAGTAAAGCTAAGCTTCCCTGGGAAATGTTGTGCGGAGAAGCTAATTGTGTGAGGTGTGGGAATCCCAGGCTTTCCCACAGATTCTGCCCTTCCAGTCCTGGCCAAGCTGCCAGCTCTCTTCTTGTCTGGAGAAGGAGACGGACGTTAATTGAGAGGCTGTGTTTAATTTTAGGGGCAAAGGTAGAATCTGGGCTGTGAGACAGCTGCAGGGATGGACTGGAGCAGCCACTTGGAGGTGCGGGTCCAGTCTGCACCCCAAAAAGCAGTGGAGACTGATGGGAAACTCAGCAGAGAGATTACTTCAGGCGAAAGGAGGAGTGAGTCACAGGCACAGAATTTGGGATGGAGAGAAACCTGGACTGTACCAATCTGGAGGGTAGGAGAGTCCTAAACCGGTTCATTTCTGTACGTTAAGTCCAGGAGCCTGCGTTTGCTCTGGCCCTGGCTTGTCCCATCGGCGTTGAGCTGGCAGGGTTGTTACCTAGACCTCGACTGACTTTACAACCTCTATATTCTGCATATTGCTAGCTATAGTAATTCTGCTGATTGCTAGCTGTAGTAATCCAGGCACTGCCCTGCTGAAGGCAGAGTCCTGGCAGCGCCCGGTAGCAGAGGGACAGGAGGTGGGAGCCGAAACCCCGTAGCTGGTCCAGCCGCTCCTGGCATAACTGTTCCTTACCCATGACACGTCGCTGCGAACACCGCACGTCGTTTGGCTGTATGAAGGAGAGCCAAATTTCAGAGAGGCATCTGTCCCAGGTCAGGGAACCACAGCCTCCCGTGGCTGCAGGAATTCTGGGAGGAGCACGAGGGTTCCCAGTGTGAGATCAAGCACCTCGCCTCTTCCCTGCCTTATCTGAGGTTGAGGCAGGAAGAGCTGGAAGTTAAACACAGAACTTTCCAGAGTGTATTGAGACCGCTTGAGGTTGCCTATAGTCTTACTCTGCAGACTACAGAACCCAGTCATTACAGCTGATAAGTCCAAAATCTGTAATTGCCCTGTAAGCACTTTGAGCTCAAAGGCAGAAATAAGTGTGGTCGTTACATGCTCGTTAGGTGATCTGTGGCTGTCCCCATTCAGTGTGCAAAATCCAGGAGTGGCAGGAATTTACAGCTGCTCCTTCTCCCTGCCTCCATCCTTGACAGCGCTGGGTGGAGGGAGGATGCCGGCTCCTCTTCCCCCATCCATCACCCAGCCAAAACAGCTCCAAAGCCCAGTTTCCTTTCCTTAAGAGGTATGATTCCTGATCAGGCTTTCAGATATGGATTGGGAAGCTCCTGAGAGGAGTTGCATTTGGGTTTTTTGTCTTCCCACTACTTCGCTTTCCTTCCTAATTAAAGTAGCTCTTTTGTCAGCCCCTGAATTTCTTTCCACCCTCCAGTTTTCTCAGAGAGGCTTCTTAACGTTTTCTGCCTCTAATCAATCCTCAATTTATATGCAATAACTTTGTCCAGAGAATATGGAAGCAGCTATCAGGGTTTCTCCTGTAATTGTAGCCTGCTGTAGCCACTGACTGAAGGTCAATGCCAGCTTTACTGTGAGTGATTTTTACTGTCTTTCAGCAGCCCGTCAGCAAAACACAGGCTTTGTAAAACCTGGGCTCAGTGGGGGCTGTATCGGATAGCGCTGTGCAGCCTGCCAAGCACACCGTGGAGCTGGCTTCCTCGGCAGCGCTGCGGTGCACGGCGATGCTTCGTCCTGGGCTCCCGCAACCTTTCCTGGTGAAAGGAAGGGACCCCAGCGTCTCTGCGGGGTGTGGTAGGTATCCTGATGGATGCCATTCTTCCTGATTAGGTGGGTGGTGGGTGCTTTGATAGCAGGTGAAGCTGGTGCCTGCTCAGTGAGTGAGTAGAAAGGGCTCCAGTACACGCCCCTGGGGATGGCAAGACAATTCGGCAGGGAGGACCTTGCACAGGGGGAGCGGGCACCTTGTTTAACCTGCCTCCCAGCCAAGCTTGTGCTCATCTGTCTCTTGTCACTTGAGATCCTGCTGTCACCTCTTCAGCATCCCTCCGGCTGCGGCTGTACCGGTACAGTTTCCACTGGGAAGAGGGCAAAAAGACAGAGAGCAAGAGGGGCAGGAGAAGATATTAGCAAGGACCAGAAGAAGTCTCCATCCGCAGAAGTGAGACCTGGGGAGGTGGATGCCATCCTCTGTACTCATGTGAACCCTAACACTCCTGTGGACATTGCCTGGGAGGAGTGGCTATGTCCAACGGGAGTGTCCAAGACCACTCCACACCATTTTTGGGTGTCCCACGATGGTTTGCAGAGAGGGCATCAGTCGTGAATGCTCTGGCTGACATGCTTAACAAGCAGGGAGGTGCAAACTCGTGGCCATTTGGCATCTTATTAATCACGTTTAATGTGTAGGTTGCTTTAGCGTTGATCATTTTGAAATTCCCTGTTGGAAAGGTTACCTGTATAATGATAGGTATAAATCTCAGGGACGTTCTTGCCAAAACAAATGGAGCGTCTCACTCTCAGGCCAGGGATGAACCCAAAGAAGCCGTAAAAAGGCTTCGTAATGATGCACCAGGAAATCTGCACCCGGTGCAGGGCTGAGAAGAGTCGCTGAACTTCAGAGATAAATGAGGCGCCTGTGTACTTGGGAATAGTTCCTAGTGTTGTCCTGACTTGCACAAGAGCAGGAGCTATTGATCTCCAGGCTTTGGGTTAAAAGCGATGTCTCAGTAGGCAGAGGCGTGGGAGAAAATTTTTCCCAGCCATGTGGGTGATGTAGTAAGGGATGTGGGCAACCTCTCCATCTTCTGGTACTGACCAGCCCCTGCCGTCTGCTGGTTTCTGGTCATTGATGGCAAAATTGGGAATGGCTCCACATTGGACTCCAGCAATATCCAGCTTGAAGTCAGAGCTGGTGTTGGCTGTCTTGAGCATCGTGGGAGGTACGGTTTTAGGAAGGTGCTGCACAATGCATGAGTGTCTTGGCTAGTGGGGCTGGATCAGGCTCAGATGATGAAGAGTTGTTGAGGTGCCCCCTCCTGAAGGGTCTTGGATGAGGAGCCTGAGGATAGCAACCTGTTTATGAAGCGGATCTTTTGGGAAGTGCTGATAAATATCCTTGGCTAGTGGCAGAAAGCTTCAGTCTTTTTAGTCACTGGCTGAAAAACAGAGGTTATTTGGTTCTGTTGGTGAAGGAAATGGAGCTGGACCTATCTGCTCAGGGGTTTTTTTTCTTTTGGATGCTTGAGATGCACAAGCTGCGTAAAAAGTCTTATCAGAGCATCTTGGAAACCTGGTTGTCAGGAACTGCCTCTCCCCTGCTGCAACACTCTGTAAAACCTACCTCACACCCTTCCTCCTCTTCATGTTGCAGGTGCCTCCTGATCAGAGCAGGTCTTGGAATGGAGATACTCACCTTGCTTCATGCTCCTTGTCTCCTGGAGGCCACGTTTGTCCAGCCCCACCCTTTCTGGAGAGGATGCTAGGTAAGCAGTTGGAAGGAGAGACGCTGGTTTGGGTTTTTGGTCTGTGTCTGTGCTCAGCACTCAAAAAGATTAGTCATGGTTCACGTTGTCATAATAAATTAAGGTGCAAGGACAACAGTATATTAGAAGTAAAATATTCTGTATTAGCAGTAAGAAGAAATATTAAAGACTCTGGTGATTTGGATTGCTAATTGCAGGATGAGTTAATTGCAGCACAAGCAGTGCAGGCTCTTACAGAAACTCTGGTGCCCATAGCTTGCATTATGAATAGCAAGAAGAGTACGTGGGACATCATCTTGGTGAAACCAAGACAAACATCTAAAAACACTTAAAATACTCATCTGAAGCCATCCCCGTGTCTCTGCGGTGCCCCAGTTAATCACAGCCCTCTCTAAGAGCACTGCCTGGGTTTTGTCTTTTACGTTTACCTTGGTTGCTTCCAACTTTCTTATCAGTCTCATCTATAAATTCAGACTGTTCTTAAATAAGACTGGTGCCACACAAAACCACTTCTCCCATCCCCGTGCACTGTCTAACGATTATTCCCTTATCCCTTTATATAACTGAATCAAGCCTGACACTTAAAGCGCTCCCTTAGGGAAGTTATTGAATTTAACAGGGCTGAAACCAACAGGGTTCTAGAGAGATGCTCTAAAAACCTGTGCCAGATAATGGAAAACAATATCCTTTCTATAAGTTTCTGAGCCACCCTATAAAATTCTATGGCAAGAATGAAATTCTGTAGGATCTTTTTGACCATAAAGGCTAATTATGAGTAAATTGGCCCCAGTGCTTTTATTGCTGAGCCCCAAAACCTCAGCGGATACTGCTCTCCTGATTTCTCTTTCACACAGAATCATAGGGGTTGGAAGGGACCTCTAGAGATCGAGTCCAACTCCCCTGCCAGTGCAGGTTCCCCAGGATAGGTCACACAGGTGGGCGTTCAGATGGATCTGGAATATCTCCAGAGAAGGAGACTCCACACCCCCCTGGGCAGCCTGTTCCAGGGCTCTGTCACCCTCACTGTGAAGAAGTTCTTCTGCATGTTGGTGCGGAACTTCCTATGCTCCAACTTGCAGCCATTGCCCCTTGTCCTGTCCCCACAGACACTGAAAAGGGGCTGGCCATTTCCCCTTGTGTCCCACACTGGGCAGAAGGATGTTTTAGTCCTTAGCAATTCGTCCTCGTTTCGATCCCAGGTGGGATCTTGTTTAATACAGACCTGTGGTATGAAGTTCTGCTGTGACTTACTCCTTGACTGACTTTTCCCTGACCACCCCTTGCCACCATCCCACATTTCCAGCTGTGTTGGCTGCTTGGCCATCTCCTCCTTCCCCATCCCTATTTTTTGGACTTCTGAAGGAAGCTTAGCTTGTTCTCTCTGTTTCAGCTCAAGGGAGAGGAGAGGCAACACAAGGGCACCGTGAAATAGAAACGGGGCAAAGATAACAATTCCCTGAGCTTTTCCAATCCTTCTCCAGGCTTCCTGAGTCAGGAGAACTACCCC
>VZTU01018749.1:94782-111816 GCA_013400835.1 Zapornia atra
CATAAACACCAGCTCTTCAGAAAAGATGTTTTTCATTGGAGAAGGAGGATTCCGGAGTGTCCAAAGCTTTGACACTACAAGCGATTTTGCATTACCTCTCCTGATAATTCTCCCAGGAGCCTGTGCAAATATTCTCCTGAATGAAAACTACCCGAGCTACTTCGCTGGTATTTGCAATTCCTTTTATTCCCGATGACTTTTTCTTGCTGAGATTGCTCACACAAAGGGCGAATAAATATTCAGAGCGCTCATGCCTGAAATGCTCCTGCCAATGTTATGAAATGTTCTTTTTATTCTTTTTTTTTTCCTCTCAGCGCATTCAAATAATTTCAGTTGATGAACCTTAAAAGAAACTCCTGTGTGGAAGGGAGGAAGGTGACTCAATAAGGGAAGGGAAGGGAAAGAAGGTCACGGTTTGGGGGTATTCATGTCATTGCCTACTCGCCAAAGTGAGAAGAACTGAACTGGCAGTGACTCGGGGCCACCTGGTTATTAATTGAGAAGCTGAAATGAGTTTGTTAAGCGCTCCTTGCGCGGTTGGTTAATGTTTCATCCCACCAGCTTGTTTATCTGTGTGTTTTGGTTTGCAGACTTATAACGAGAGGAGGGGGAAATAAAAAGATGCAGCCAAAATACTTGCTGTAAATAACCCAGCTCGCTCTGCTCTCTGCGTTAGAGCGGTGGATGTGCCCCGACGTTTTAGGACGCGGTTCAGGCTGTGCCTCCTCTCTGACTTGTGCCTGGAAGTTGGCTTTCGGTGATGTGATCGGTGATGACACCGCACTGTTCCTGGGACAGTGTTGGTGAAAAAGAACTGAAAAGGGACTGTGGAATTCATGGCATGGCTGAGCTGAAGGACCCCCGTGGGAGGGATGGATGGGGCTTTCTCTGTGGTGGGAGGTGGGTGTGTATCCTCACTTAAAGGGTCTGGGGCTGTAGGAGAGGACAGACATGTCTTGATTTGTCCAGCCAGAGTGCGGTTGCTTATCTTTGCAAGGAAACCTTGTTCCAGGGGAGGGCAGAGGACATCCAAAATAAAATTCCCCTCTCCTAAGCGGTGCACCATCTCCTGCACCAAGGCTGAACGTGTCCTAGACAATTTACAGAGTCCCTGTGTTTGGAGAGGGGGGGTGTAGAACTTGGACTCCAACTGGATCCTGCCTCAGGTTGGCAGAGACACCCTGAGTCCCCAGTAAATCTCCACCCTGGGCTGCACCGAGAAGGTGGCAGAGGCACCAGGTCTGTCTTTTTGGGTTGAAAAGCCAGCTGGAGGTAAGTGGCATGCAGCCTTTGGCTGGCGTGTCCTTCCCGCTGGGGCGAGCAGGCCCTACCCCGCACCTCATCGTTTCTGCTTGCCTTTGAACCTAGCGAGTTCTCCGCTCCTGGCTCTGCAAAAAGCAATGGTTTCTGGCAGGTGGTGGGAGGAATAGGGAAAATGGGAACCCAGTAAGTGCTAAAGAGACCATCTGAGTAACTTGGGGTGATCTTCCCAGCGTGACCAGTCAGTCCAAGGCTGGCAAGGCCACATCATTACCGTGCCTACGGAGAACTCGGATGTCCAACCTCAACTATCAGTATTTTGTGTTTCCAAGGCAACCCCAGCTTTAACAGCCTTCATAATGACATCATTTGGTTGAAATGAGCATGCATGATCTTTTGATTACCACTGGAAGTATAAATTAGGTTACTCTCCCCACCCCCAGCCACTTGAAAAATAAATGCGTTGGAGGGAGGGGGAGGAAAGGCAAAAACCCCTCAGAAGAGGGTAAATGGAAAAATCAATTTTTACATTAATGGAGTCCTCGTTCAGCATTTCTTCTCTTTATAGATTTAGATAACAGTGATATCTTAGTTTCACAGAGCAAAGAAATTAATTACTTACTAATGGCGCAATTCAGAAATTAATTTATGTTATCCATTTAAATGTGTCATTATTAATCAATTTAAAGGAAGGGACTTGTAAGCCGGCACCATCTGAACTGACTTATGTTGTGGGAGGACTCCCCCTGCCCCCTCCTTGCTAGAAAACCCATAGCTCCTGCTACCTGCAAGTTGTTGTGCCTCAAAGTGCTCTGGCATCCTTGACACAAGGGGGGAAAAAAAGGGATCCTGATGGACACGGCCCCCACCTTGATGTGTTTCCCTAGGGACGGACCCAGTGTCAGGGTGCTGCAGAGATTTTTTGGCTCTTTTCATTGTTCAGGTTACTGCAATTGCTGGTCAATTGTGGTTTGGGTTCCCTCCCCCCCCCCCATTGAGAAGGGCGACGTAGAGTGAGAAGATGCTCTCTCCTGAGGCAGCTACCTTGCTGCTGGTTTCCTAGCAGGTCTTGGCCAAGTCATGAGGTTTTAGCACACCCTACCTAACAGCATCAGGATGGGGCAGCTACCTTAGGAGGGAGGTAATTAAATCACCACAAATCTGATGAGCTTGGGTTTACTGCTGCATTTGGATAAGAAGAGGTACGTTGTACAGGACTCTTTCTGGGTAAGGCTTGCCCCAGGCTGAAGAGGGGAACCCCATACCATGCAGTAAATTGTGAATAAACTATAAAAAGCCCTGCTCAAAGTCTCCTTGAATCACCCAGGATGTCAGTGTGTCGCCACTCTCCATACCCGGCTGCTCGGGCTTTTCCCTGGCAGGCAGGAGCCTGATCTAATAATTTATGCTGCTTGTGTCATTAAATGTCTCCAAAATTGTTGGAACTGCCACATATTTGTTCACATGCTCCTTGGAGCGAGTGGCATCGCCGATGACGTGGGATCCGCCGCAGGGTCCTGTATTCAAATCCAGTTTGGGCTGCTAGTGTAAGTGTGCAATAGCCAGTTCCTTGCCTGTAATGACATACTTTCCTGTTAATTTTGGTGCCAATCCCACTGGGAAATAGAGGGACATGAAAACCTATGGTTGGAGAGCCTGCCGTGGTACCCATCTATACCTGTACCTATATTTATACACAGCTTATTCCTTCTTTCTCTTTCCCCCCCTCCCCTTTTCAAGTGATGCTTTGCCATAGGGATAATGCTTAGAAAAGTTTAGACCAGTGCTGATGGTAACCCAGAGCCTTTGTCCAGCTGAAAAAGATTCCAGATGAGTTTCGTGTTCTTCCTCAACATCTTGTTTTTCAAACCAATTCCCACCCCGCTGCCCACACCAGGCGCGTTTCTGCCTGAAAGTTCTCCTTGCCAAGCTGAAATACTTCCTCCATGAAACACTGAGTGACTAGGGCTTAGAGGCAGGTAGGCAGCATGCTGCAGAATTAAGCAAGAAATCATTTATCAACTACAAATAAAGGCTTGTATCTGAAGTCTTGATTATTAGTACTTTTTTTTCTCCGCTCCCCCTTTGTGCTGGGTAAATCTCTGGCTTCGGAGCAGAAAGCCTGGGGAGAAGCAGCTGAGATTTAAGGATTTAGCTTGACTTTGTGCTGGAGCAGATTGTAGAGCATCCTCATCTTCCCTTTTGCCAGCTCTGGTCGGGGGTCACCAACTTCTGACAGCAGGGAGGTAACCCAGAGCTGATGACAAGACTTCAGCTCATCCTGGCTCCCGCAGCTGCAAAAACCAGAAGGATTTTTTGTTTGTTTTGTTGTTTTAGGCTTTTTTTCTTGGGTTTTTTTTTGTTTGTTTGTTTTCTTTGGGGTTTTGTTTGTTTGTTTGTTTTCTACAGTCCATTTCTCCCATGGTCTGTTAAGTCATGAAAGACCCGTGGCACTGGGTTTACTGGCTGGGCCCTGGCAGGTTTGATGCAGGAGTCAAGCCTTTATTCATTGGCAAGCAAAAGGAAAAAGAAAGTGTGAAAAGTGTTAGTGTATGGACTGTTCAAAAGCTTTTTTGCTTTCTGTGATGTAGAAATTCAGGAGGAAAGATAAACCCAGGTTAAAAACCATGACTTTTCAGATGTCTACTGCTGATCATCTCCAATCAGTTTTCAGAATCCTTGTCCCTTTTTAGGATGAGACAAGAGCAGCCTGGGGCGTCTGCACAGCCTGATTTTTACTCATTTTCCTCCTCTTTCATTCCTTCTTTGTTCAACAGCCGCAGAGTACCTTGGCTGTGGTTTTTCCTGATGCCCTAGACTTGTGTGGAGGTGTGCTCTGATCTGGGTTTTTTTTTTTTAATGTGCTGACAGCAGCTTCATAGAATCAGGGTCCAGGTCCTTGATCACCCTCCCCACTATGTAGACTGTTGAATGAATTCTGAGTTGCCCTCGCTCCTGAGTTAGGAATGAATGGTTCATATCAGCCTGTGTGGGATGGATGTGTGCTGGTCCAAGTCAATCTCATCTCTAAAATACATAGCACTCAGCACCAAGGTAATATTTCTGGAGAGCTGGGTTCAGTGCCACCCCGGCATAGGGCATGGGCCCTTCCTATCCCCAAAAGCTTAAATTCTTGGGATTCTGTGGATTTCCTTCTAAAACAACCCTGAAAAGGGTCTGTATTAGGTGAGGTCGGGACAGAGCTGGGTGTTCCTTGGCCTTGTTTCTCTTTCATTCTGTCATTTCCTTTTGCCTGGACTAGGAGATCTTGCCCCAGTTTTTCTTGTGTCTGTGGTGCATGCTGACAGCAGTCCCTGCCGTAGGGAAGGGAGCCAGGGTGGTTTGGAAATGGAGTCCCTCCTTCCTCTAGAGAAGACCCAGAGACTCCCTGGATCCTCTTTGTTTGGCAGGGATCCCCTCTTTCAAAATAACTAACCCCTAGGATGGGTTGGTCTCAAGATCCCTGTATGTCCCGCAGCTCTGGCAGCTGCCCCTTGCGTTGAGTGCAGGACTCGTTGCTGATGTCATGAGAGGCAGAGAAGTCAATCACAGTAGTAGGCTCGCTCAAAGCAAAAAGGTGTTCCCAAAACTCTGGTAGCATGGGGAAATGGGTTGCAGTAAGCCACCCTGCCCCTCTTTATAGGCTGAAGGTGGAGTTTTGCAGGCAGAGCAGCTCTTCCTGTGTGTGCATCGCAACTGAGCCTACAAGGCCACAGCCTCAGTTATGACCACCCCATCGCTGGTGGGGGAGGGTGGCGTTGGGTGTTTCTGCACCATCGTTGGCCACCTGGAGCATGGGGAAGAGCTGCCCATCCACCACGGGGACGGTGCTGTTTCAGCTTTCTGAGCTGAGGGCTCTTAAGAGGTGGGGAAAGATGTATGAAGAGGTGAGAGGGAGAAGCAGAAAATCAACCTATGGCAAGCCCTGCCTGGGAAGTGCTGCGCTGGCAAATAGAGCCTGGGTCAGCAGGAGCGGGCGGCTGTACCTCTTGACTCAACAACTTTTCTGCCGGTGACTGCAGGGAGGTTTTATGGTCCTTACCCGTCTCTCTTTGCTGTCCCTGTTAAATCAAGTCTCACTGTGGGGTTATAATCTCACCCGGCCAGGAGGTTTTGGAAATGCTGCACATCTCCTCCTGCAATAGATGTCATCCTTGCTGTAAGGAGCAGGTCTTGATAGAGTTCCATCACTCTAATCCTGTGCTGCGTCCCCAGTGACAGCCGCAGTGGTGCAGAGCTGAGCCCCATGGCAGGAGGAGGGCTTAGGGCAGTTTGCTCCCTAGCTGAAGCTAATCCCTAAAGATGGTAAGTGGTTTAAAACTGGGAAAAAAGGGGGCCTTTTTATTACTTCTGAACCATTTCTTTCTCTCCTCCTAGCCTTAACAGTGCAATCCATGTGGTCTTAGTGCTAGAAACCGGTTTTCCCCGCTCCCTCAGTGCAATATTTAACCTAGCAGGCATTACCCGATGCGATTACCCCAGGGTATACCTTGAAAATAGGAACTGAGACCCATAATCCAATCTATTAAAATGTGGGAATGAGATCCCAGTTGAGGCAATAAAAAAACCCCTCTCAGCCTGAACAAACGGTCTGACACGTGGTAGAAGAGGAGCCTGTCGTGAACACCCCTTAGCACAGGGCCTGTCGCCTCGCCCCGTCGCGATGAAGTCCCCTCTCTCATCTTCTGGATGGCTGAGTGCCAGACAGACAACAAAGCCTCGCGGCGGCGAGTGATGCGCTGCGGTAGGAAACCTTGCGGGGAGCGGGTGGCAGGTGGAGGAGGCTGGAGATGATGCTGTGGCAGGTGCACATCCCAGTTTCCTCTTCTATAACTTCAGGCAACTCAAGCCCTTGCAGGCCTCTCTGTTCCAGTGTGGCTGTGGGATTCCCATGTTCTGCTCCCAAGTCGCTTTTTGAGCAGAGCTCAGCCCGGCCAATGAAACCATCTTCACTTTGCTCTGGAAAAAAAAAAAAAAGGTATTTCCCAAACATGTCTGCTTCATCTTTTCCTGGCTGCTTTTAAGGGCCAGATCCCACCACAGTGGGACAACAGCACATGAACTGCACATTCTAAGAGGCAGTAGGCATCTCTTAACGCTGTTTTGGCCCGCTCCGCTAATTATCTCGCATGAAATGAGTCTGTTCAGTGCCACTTGCTGAAGTACAATGGGCAGCTCGGCACCAAATCAGTGATGGGTTGGTATGGCAGCTGCCAGGGGCATCAGCCCGATTTGCAGGTTCACGGGTGTGTGAACGCAACTCATCTTCCTGCCAACGGACAGGGAGGGGAGAGGGGAGAGGATGGCTGAAGGCGGAAGAAATTTGGAAGATGGTTCAGCTGGAGCCTGGCCCCTTCAAGTGACAGTGATTAATGCTGCATGCTTTGCCACTAAGCAGGCTGAACATGTGGTAGGTGTCTACCAACGCTTCCTCGGAAGGCACTCATCTCATAAAAATGAGTCCTCCAGTGTATTTGACAAATCTTGATTGATTTTCATCCTGCCTGCCTTTCTGGTCCCTGCCTCTCACAAAACCACAGTGTACGTGAGAGCTTTCTCCAAGACAAACTTGCCTCTGGAGCAGTGTTGGCATCGGGAGCTGGTCCCAGCTCTTCCTCTTGCTTTGGACCTACATCTTTTTGCCCGGCATGCACCCTGCTCTACCCCCAGTGTTATTGTCCTTCCCATACCTTCAGCTCTCTCCAGCTGTTAACCTACATCCTTGCAAAAGTGTTTGTATAAACTCGCTGCAGCACAGGGTGTTCACCCCTCCAGACTTGCAGAGGGGTTAACAGAGGGACACAATGGCATCAAACACCCACCAACGGTGAAAAATCCCTTTTTATTAAGCACAAATAGTCTTGAATTTGGAGGCTGGGCAAGCCAGGTTGGGAAGGGAAGTGTTGGAGAGAGAGGATCACCTTCCACAGCTAACTCTGCAGTTAGGGAGCCTTGTTCCCATCTTGGAAGACATCAGGGCACGGAGCACCCATCACCAGCCCAAAACCACTCATATTGACAGCAGGTGCTGTACTTTCACATAGAAACCCTAACAATTTATCCGTGAGAAAGAGTCCTGTGATGGAGCAATAACCCAGTTTATCAATACATAGAGTTAATAGGAGGCAGATCTTCTCACTGGTGCATCTATCACCTTTCATCTCATCCGAAGCTTATCTACCTCTGAGGTATTAGGTAGTACCAATGAACAGAGAGCTCCTCATTAAGCCCTGGCAAATTAAAATTGGTTGTATGTCCTCAAAGTTACAAGTTGAGGGTGGTGGTGGGGGAAGACAGCCTTTTCAAAGCATTCTTCAATTGCTAAGCAATTTAGGAGTAAAGTACCCTCTCCAGGAGCATACAGCAATGGAAGCACCTTAAAAAAGTGAAAGGTACACCTGGATCCCCTTAACAGAAAGGATCTCATTAAGGAGGCCTAATTGGGCTGCCTTAGTGTTGGCTCACCTGTGAACAGTTTTGTTGCTGCAAGGAGTTACAAAAGCAGGAGTGAGGCACTCGTGGAGTTTGCTGCTGCTTTCTAGAAGCTGGAGTTAGAGGCAACTTGGGATGGCAGGTAAGAAATGTTTGGAGCTAATGAGTTTCTCTGTTAAGAAAGTGTTCTGGTTTAGCTTGAGATACATTTGCAAGTAAGGAGAGTGAGCTGGATGTGATGTTTTTGGAGTCCTTCGGGGCTGGGAGCAGGCTGCCTTTCCTCTCACAAGCCGGTACTTTTGGGAACAAGATGGTCTCTGCAGCGCTCTGTCGCAGGATGCAGATGAAATGGTGTTTATTGCTGTGTTTCTAGCAGAGATTAAAAGGGAACGTGGGGTTGGAGATGCTTACCTGAAGAGCTGAGACTTGGGAAGTGGCACAATTCTTGTCAAAGTTGGCTTAAAAAGGACTTTGTGGTGCGAGCGGGGCTGCTTTTGGGCTGCAGGGATGGTTTTGGGGTGCTGCAGCCTTTCCTGCTGTGCTTGCAGCTGGGAGGGCAAACTCTGCCTCTACTGCAGTGCCGAAAATCGATCCATTAATTCCCCAGAGGTCACTGGCTCCCTTACGAACTCTGGTCATAACATAAAGCAGGTGAATAAACCCCTCATTTAAAAAAAAAAAAAAAATTTTTTTAAACTGCTGTAAGCTACCAGGGAAGGATCCAGAAAAAATTATAATTTTATATATATATATATGTGTATATATATATATCATATAGAAACTCCCGCCCCTGCTCCAGACTCCTCTGCTGATAAAGGGGTTGCCTGTATTTTCCAGGCCGCAGCGAGCGGGTCGGGCTGTTTGCAGTGGTGTGTTTCTATTTTTAAAGAACCACCCCCCCTTCTTGTGCTGTGGCGTTGTGGTACCAAGGCGAAGCCGGTCTCGCTTTCCCCGTGATAGGCTAATAAATTGAGTCTTCCCGCAAGAGCGGGGATACCCTCTCAGCCATGAATATCCACGCCATCCCAGCCGTGAAAAGCGCCCTTCAAAATCAGAGATGATGAAATCTTTTCATTAAGAAAAAAGAGAAATAAAAATTGGACTGCCTATTGTTCTCTCCTCTCGGTTCCCCCTCCATGAGAGCGCTCCCTGAATTCCCCTCTGAGCAGATCTGTCAGTTTGCGGTACTTGGGGCAGCGCTTGTGATAATTTATCTTCAGTTATTTTATTTCTGCTGGTTTCTAAGCTAATAACAAGTGATGAGGGCTCATCTCCTGCTCTGGGCACCTTCCCATTACTTAACTAACAATTAATAAACCAGATAATGGAGTGTTTCTCCCACACAGGAATAAATACTCACTCTATTAAACTGCGGCAATGCAGCATCTTCCAATCTGTTCAGAAACTGCTGCTGGTGCACAATTCGCTGGCCTGCTTGTAAAGAGGCTTTTCTCCCAGTATGCAATACGAAAACCATGCTCGGTTTAGGGATGCCCGCTCTGGATCGGGTCGAGCTTCTCCCCCACCGAGCCCCCCTTGGACTTCAGGGGTTCTGGGAATGGCGTTCCCCTGGGAACCCCAGTGCCTGGGAGCATGTGTTTTCCTTGCCATCCCGTCTCGAAGGGATGCTGCGCGGGTCACCTCCGGCCGTGGGGGTGGGTTTGCAGGCTGGCTCCTTGCCCTCGATCCGTGGGAGGTGGTGGGGCTGTTTGTTTGCAAAACGCTGCTGTAATTGCCGGCGCAGAGGAAGGGTGCTCTTTTATTACAGCGGGTATACATCAAAGTAAATACATTAATTTCATATAAACATTTCGTTGCCGAAAAGCCTCTAATTAAGGGTTCCCACCAGCAGGCAATCCAATTGCTTATCTTGGCAGCCTCTCCTGTCCCCTCCTCACCCACTCCCTGTGTGTCCTGGGGGCGGGATGGGACTGGCAGTGTGCTCTTTGGGGTGAGGAGGAGGAGGATGATGATGGCTTCCCCACACTGCTGGGATGACATGGAGAAGACCTATGTTCTTGTGACCAGTCTCATATATTCTCCCTTATCCTGTGTCCAGGCTCCACGAGCCTCTCATACGAGAGGTGTTATTGTACAAGATGAGGGGATTCTTTGGAGGTTCCTGTGCTGGTATGGCCATCACACAGGGGAATCTCTGACATCCCACTGCGCCGTCAGCCCTGCTACCCAGCATTGCGTAAGCTGGGCTGCCAAGTCCCTCAGCATGCAATTGTCCTTTTAAAGACCCTTTTTGTTCCTTCCNGCTGCTCAATCTTTTGATTGTTTCACCTCACTCTGTCCTTTCAAAGACTAACCCCTGCAGAATATCGCTGGTGGCGGTGCATACTTTTTTGACATCCAGAAGTGTGCTAGACCACTGAGCTGCCATTTGGAGAGATCAAATGATTCCTGTGGCTTGAAAATTATGACACTAGCCTTGAGGGCTGGAGAAAGCGGATAGTCACGAGCTGAAAGCTGCCCCTTTGAAGTTTGGGATTTCTGGAGATGTCATCTTTCATATAGATCAGCGGCCAGGTTGCTTTTCATTTTGTTTGAGTGTTATTCTTGTCTAGATTCTTGGAGAGCAAGACCCTACTTCAAGGCAGAAGGGATGATGAGAAAGATATACGAGCCCAGATGCTTATGCATCACGTATCCCTTTGAAATAAAATAGTTCCGATTTCTCAGCAATAACAATATGCTGACGCCTTGCGCGTTGGTACGCAGCGCTCCTCCCCTGGACTAATGGAAATTGGGAGGTAAATCTGTGCTTGGTTTGGTCCGACTTGTGCCAAAGCTGAGCCTGCCTTTGAGCCAGAGGTATTTTCCCGAAGTCATGGAGTGGATCAGTGTGGAAATCCCAGCTCTTTCTTGGGGGGCTGCCCTGCTGTCCCTCTGTAAGGGAGGCAGCTGGTGCCAGTGTGGGCCAGGGAGAACTCTCTGTGCTCTTTCTGGTGCCCCAACAAACAGGGTCTGAGCGTTGCTTCTCTGTAGGGGTGGTGAGGGGCTGCTGAAAGGAAAATCAGTGTTTCAGGGGACTGTGGGTGTTCTCTGCGGGTGTTGTCTCATCCCCACCTAGACATCCTTCATGTTGAAAGTTGGGGGACTGAGGGGTGCTCGATGATGGCATGCTGTTGGGTGGGACTGTGACATGACAAGTACAGGTTAGGCAGGAATAGCCTAAATAAATCTGTCTTTCACTTCTGTGCCTTTATTGCTTCAGTTGCTGCCTGATCCTCAAAAATCCAGGCGTGATGTAAAATTGTCCAGTGTGTTTTGTAAAGACCCACTGCTGTTCTGCTGCCTCTCCCTCTGCGTGCATATCCGTATCTTGTTCTGGCATCAAGCTGTTGAGGGAGCTACTCCCTGCATCGCTGGGGTTTTTTCCTCCCATCTTTCCCATTCTTTCATGCTAGGGCACTTTTAAAGGATAAATTATTTGTGTTCTCATGGTTAACATCTGATGCTGGGAGAGAGGAGCTGCTCTCCACCCTGCAGCATCCATCCTTCCCGGTGGCTGGGTCATCAGCTGTGGGCTTGCAGGATGTTTCTGCAGGAACAGAGCTGCACGTCAACCTAGAGCAAGCTCCTCTTGACCATAGAAGTCATGGTGGTGGTGGTATGGCTGACCATGAACCTCCTCCTGCTTCTCAAAATCCTTATCTGCTAGAGAAGTAGTCCTGAGCAGACGCTGTGACAAAGCAAAGGGCTCTGCCTGCCTGGGTATGGGCTTAAAAGTATGCTTTAGCTAAACAGGACTAAATAATGTTTTCCTTGCTGGCTGTGACCTAGATATAGTGTCTGAAGAGGCCTCAGTGGCCACGGTCCTTACTAGCAGGGGCAGCAGCTCTGGCAGGTGAGGCAGGAGAGAGAGCTGCGGCAGCCAGAGCTGCGCAGAGACTCTCCTGTCAGGCTGCTGCATCCATCAACATCTTGTGCCTGTGAGGAACTCTTGGACACACAAAAAAAAAAAAAGAAAAAGTAAAATACCAAAAAAATCCCCTCACACACAGAGCAGTGACAGATCTGGATTGTCTGGAGAAGATGAAATAATTTATAAGCTTCGGTTTAATGTTCCTGTTTCTTTTTTTTTTCTTTTTTCCTCTGCAGCTGCCACCTCCCCACCTTCTGTCACTGTCGTCTAAATGAATTTACAAGGAAAAGAAAATAGTTCTCGCTAATGTTCTCACACAAATGAAACGTTAGCCAGAGAGACAAAAAGAAAATAATTGATTGTGAAAGCAAACCCCCTCTGAGACAGCCTGAGCATTATCAGGAGCAGCCTGGGAGAGGAACTGGGGGAAAGGAAGAGGGGAGGAGGACAGCAGAGGAGGCTGGAACAACAAATGTAGCGTTTATGATAATTATCCACTTTTTAATCCCCGTTTCCAACCAAGCATTCACTTCCTTTAATTAGTTCTCGATTAGAAGGAGATTATCTAATAAATTGTACAAATAAAGAGCGGGTTATCTTTGCCGTGTTCCTGCACACGAAGTTCTGAATGGATGGGGATGCAGGGACTGGGCTTGAGAGGAGTGAGAGCAGGGGAGAACTTGCTTTCCTTTTTCCCTCATTCCCTTGGCTGCAGATCCTGGCCGTCGCTGGCATTAGCGATGCGGCCAGTGAAGTAAATCCATAATTAAACTGAATTAGCGTGTACTTGGAAGTTTGACATGCACAGACACAAAGAAGGTTCCTGCTTGGAGCGTTTCCAGTATGATTTGTGGATGGGTTGGGGAGAAGAACAAATAAAACCTTCTACTTTCTTTTTAAAGTATTTTGCTGAAGCTGGTTCTGAGGTTTGGGTGGGTTTTTTTTTTTGTTGTGCTTGTGTGCTTAGGAGGATGTAATTTGGGGGTTTTGGATGACTGGCTGAACAGGACCTCTGTAGCTAACCAGGTGATCTTTGGGAATGGCTTGTTGAAAGTTGGCTTCTCAATTGACACGTGCGTGTGTCTCAGTGTCTCTGGGTGTGATGTACATGGAAATTAGATCGGTGAAGGCAGCTTAACTTGCCCTCAGGCTTCAGCAGAATCCCTCACCCTACCTTGTGGACCTTCACAGGTTCTTGCTGTGGACCTGAGGTGGCCAACTGAGACCCATTCTTGGGCAGAGATCAGAAATCGGTGCCTCCAGAGTGAGGTTTTTCTGGTCTGTTTTTGATCTGAAGTCAGTTAAGCCCCAGAAGTGTGTGTTTCTTCTCCGTTATTTATTTCACAGACACAGTGGCATCCTGAAGGTCCACTATGGGACCACTGTGTGTGTTTCTGCCATGGCTTCTGTAGGAGGTGGTTTCCACTCCTCTCTTTGGATGCTAGAGTTTTTGCTGGCTTCAGCAGAAAGCTGTGCTAGCTCTCAGACGTGGCATCCTGGCGTCTGTGGTTGTGCTAGGTGGGTGTTAAAAGGTAGTCAGGACTTCTGCACTTAGGAGGCTAATCTCTTAATTGATATGACTTTGATTTTGCACTTGGGCAGGATATGCAATAGATTAGTCCATGGACCCTTGTCGCTTCCCTCGTCGCCTCTGAGAAAGAGTTATCAGTGTTATTTTGTGAGGTTATCAGAGNGTGTGGGAGACACGTTTGAGTGGGGGCAGACCTTGTGCCGTGCTTGCCCTGTGTGTGGTTTTCAGTTGCCCTCTTTAAGGTGTGTATGAGTGCACTTGGGTGTTCAGCTGGGAGTTGTGGCAGACTGAGTCAGGTCTAACACCTTCTGTTATCTCAGCCCAGCTGCTTGGAGTCACCTTTCAAAGTCTCTATGTGAGCCCTCCTTGCCAAGCTAGAGAGGAGCTGGGTTTTGAATCTAACCTCCACTGCAAAGCAGAGCCAGGTACTGAAATCTTAATCTGCTTGGAAAATTTCTTGACAGGTTTTCTTTTTGAGGGGGGGATGTATCAGGTGCTTTCAAGAATCATGTCTTGAGTTACAACTGATGTGAGCACTCATGAGAAGGCAGGGTGCCTCGATGCGCTCGCTATTAAATACGGCTGGGGGAGTTTGAAGGTGAAATCCAACACATTTGCGATGAGGATGCTCTGGGACGCCTTCGTTGGCATGGGAGCTAGGCTGTGCAGTCACGCCGTGGTCTGGCTCCACCCTTTCTAATGATTTTTCTAGACCCGTGGTTGAGCAGTCAATAGTTCCCTTGTCTGGTTTCAATCCAACTTGACAGGGGAGTAGAGATCTCGAAGATCCCGAGTTCGCTCGTGCTCCTGCCAGGACAGATAAATCAGTCTGCGGCACCCCCTGACATCCATTGCTCTTGCTGCCGCTGCCTCTTGAACAAAGACTGGAGGTTGGGTGGGCATCCTCCAGCGTGGGGCTGCTGGACTGAAGGGTTTTGTCAACACCTTGCAATGCTTTTCCCCCAGAATACCGGGCGGTCGGGTTTGTCGGAGAGGTGTAATAAGAAATGAAAGGGGGGGAGAAAGGGGGAGTGAGAGGTTGGCCAGCGTCTTGCTGGGTTTGTTGGAGTGTGTATTTCAGTCAAGGGCGCGTACAGCTTGTGTGCCTGCCCAGAGTGACCTCCCTATCGATCGAGGCAGTCAATAGGCAGCTACTTAAGAATAAAGTTCCGTTTTCTTTTCTTATTCCTCCTCCTTCTTCTTCACTTTAATTATCTAAGATAGATAAGCAGCTGCAGGCCAATTAGAAAACAATTACCCGCTGTAATCAATGCTGGTGTGGGGAAAAAAAAAATGGGGAGGGTGAGCGTAAGAGCTGAAGAAATGTCTTAAAACGCAGCGCTGAGGTAACACTATGTGTGTCTCCATCCTTGGAAGCCCCTTGTCTGTAACTTCTCCCAAGCGGAGTTTCAGACAGAGATGAGCCAAACTGGATGGAAACCTACTGCACCCCCCGAGAAGGGCAGAGTTAGTGACTTGGAGATATGGAGGGGTACAACAGTCCTCTGATGTTGGGCGAGTCTCTCTGTTTTCCTGTGCTCTGTTCTTGGTGGCAGTTGAAGGAAGTGAATAAAACGATAGGAATTACTAGAAAAGTGGGAGAACAAAGCAGCAAACAGTGTCACACTGTGAGAGAGGGTGCATCTACCATCCACGCCGTGGGTGCTTTGCATGGCACTGGCCTGCTGCTGACTCTGGCAGGAGAGGGAAGGGTGGGGAAAAGTTTGGAGAGAGGCAAGAAGGGTGATCTGAGGTGTGGAAACGCTTCTTGAGCAGGCTAGCTAAGTAGGATTCAGAGGTAATGAGTGGAAATGATTGCTGACTGCTTTTTCCCCGACAGAAAAGCTTGTGGGTATCAAGTAAAACTAAGGGAGAGCAGATCCGAGGGGGATGGAGTAAGGCTTTTATTCCTTCTTGCGGTGAGTAGCTAAGCTGTAAGGATGTCAAACTTCACATCTGCTTGAGGTGCGATCCGAGCGCCCGGTGGAGTTGACAGCCGCATCCCCACATCCCCTCCTCTGCCTTGCCCGCCCACATCGTGATGTCATGGCCATCCCCAGCTCTGGTGTGGTGATGTCGGGGTGACAGAGCCACGCTTCGAGGCGCAGGCTTTATGTGCTGCTGAAGCAACTTTAAGGGTCTTTTCTGCTTCCAATTCCTGTCTGGAATTGGGCTGTGCTGGTATTTTGCTGACATCAGTCTGTCGCCACGGTGATGACTGGACTGTCACCATCTTGGCGTTATGACCTCACTGCTGGCTCCCAAAGAGGAGAATTCCTTCAGGTGAGAGAGAGCAAACTTTGATGTAAACAGTGATCAACAGCGGTTCATTCCCTCGGTGTTCAATCCTCAGTCTCCTCGTGGCAGAGAATCCGCATGCCAGTGTCCTCCTGCAGTGTGGGATGTTAAACCCCCTGAAACTTCAGCTCAGAAAGGGAAACCCAAATTTCCCAGCCGACCCAGGCACCAAGTTGCACGTGCCGAGATGTTTTCTGCCCCTACCCCTGCCTGGTTCTCATGAGGGAGGGCCAGCTGAAAGGTTTTGGCATTGAATCTGTTGGTGATGCACAATGAAACACAGTGACTGGAACAGAGGGCTGGAACGATGGGTTATTAGCAATAAAACAACCCTTACAGTCCTGCAGCTCCTATCCCGCATGATAAAATCCAGCGGAGACATGGGATGACCCCAGCATCTCCCTGTTCATCCCTCTCTGTCCCTCCAACTTGCATCATGGAAAGACAGATGTCAGACAGACCTTTCTGCTGTCTCTTTCCCCTTTTCCCACAGTTGGGAACAGTAAAAAGGTGGTGTTTTCATTGGGGTGTCACCAGAAAAATGTACCCTGAGGACAGGTTGTACCTCTTCAGACTCGGTAAGGGACCAGAAAACCGGGTGATCTGTGTAGTTCTCTCCCTGATGTCAAATGAGCCCTGCCCAGAAAAAGACTGTGATTACTTAACTGTGTTTACATGATAGGAAACAGCACAGATGGAAAACCCAGGATGGTTCCTAGGAGCGTGGTAGCTACCCTGGTCCTCCTGCCTGCCAGCAGGTGCTTGTGTCTTGTGGACCCCCAAAATGAGTTTATATTCATGGTTTTGGGTACCTTGGGTTTTTTATTTTTTGGGCACTGAGATCCTCTTGGAGGAGTCTAAAAGCTCTGAGCTGGAGGTGAATGTCTCTAAAAGCCCTTTGGATGCTCCAGAGGTAGGTGTGGGTCCAGGGTGTGCTCCTGGAGCTGTGCCTGAGGACCCCATCCTGGCCCACAGTGTGCTCCATAGGGCTGGGCTGCAGAGAAGCCACCCCAGCTATTTCTGCATCCCAGCACCACTGGTGAGACCCCAGGTTTCCTACAGGCTGGTGGAAAATAGCGATGGGGGCCCTTCCTCACACTCTTCAGCATCTACTGAGGCCAAAGATGGTGGGAGGGGGGAGAAGAAAGGGAAACAGCTGGGTGAGTTGGGAGCACAAGATGCCCTGGGATGTACCCATGCACAATTTAAAGGGTCATGCTGGTTCTTACGCACAAGGACAGCATCACCTCAGCACCGTTGACGCGGCTCCTTGCTACAAACCCCAGGCTTCCCGCTTGCAGACTTGCGGGGTGGAGAACTCTCCTCCCTCTTCCCTGGCAGGTGAGAAGCTCACAGGGTGGGTTTTTTTGTTTCTTTTCCTCTCTGCTTGCTTTTTTCTGCTGCCCCTGCCCATGAGATTGCAGGTAAAGAGCTGCTGGGTGTCCGAAGAGCATCTCCATAACCTGACAAAGCGATGCTAAGGACTGGTGCTTCACTTGGAAAGGAGAATTAGTGAGAAATAGCAGCGTTTTCCTTCCATGCTTAATGTTGCCCTGATTGCCTCCGATGGCCACCAATATTTCTGCTTCCTTATATATGATGTGCAATAACAAAAGTGGGTTTATTTCTTTTAAATTTT
>VZTU01018751.1:1963-27808 GCA_013400835.1 Zapornia atra
AATTTTATACATGATCTACATTCTACAGATTACTTCATAAACTACTGAGAAGTAGTGAAGTCAGCAATACACTGTCAGCAAACTTCTCCAGAACGCAAGCTATGGCAGTTGGGATCCATATTTAACTTTCCTGAACTTGCTTTTATCACAAGAATAGACTTGTCAGCTCATTTGGAAGAAGAGCTAGAAACCTTTCTTAAAAACACTTATTAGTGCTATAATGTGTGATCACTGATTGTAATGTATTAGCACTAATTATTTCCTATGGCATTTAACATGGCTTGGCCAGCAGTTCGAACAGTTAATTTTTACAGTTTGTGCTACCTTTTAGCAAAATCTCTAAAGAGGTAGAGATCTGACATGTACTCACAAAAATTCATATATCTTCTACATGATTCAAAAAGTTGCACGAGATTTTTAGCCCATTTCTGAACTCCTAGAGCATAGGAGGGTATTGCTCACAGACAGAAGTCTGCTTAGGGCACAGCAGTTCATTAAGAAAAGATGGACCAATTAATTAGTGGTAGAGAAATAAAACAAATTTTTTTTTTAAAATGGAAAAAAAATCAAACCTAATAGCATGATGATTTTCGATCAGACAAAATGACAGGACAGGAATTAATTGTGCTACATGGGAATAGAAAGAAGTATCAAAAGGAACATTTGGAGACTAAATATTTATTTAATTTTTAAATATACAAAGAAGAAGACCTAGTGGCAACGTCTTCAGAAGTAAAGCTTGCTGAGATTAGGGATGATAACCTTGTAATTAAAATAAACCTATCTAAAGACTGACTGGCTTTAAAACCTTTATCTTTTTAATAATTTTATTTAAAGTTGAACTATTATATTATGCAGATCTACAAATAGGTTATTGACTTCTGTGGGGAAAAAAAATGCTGCAACAAGCTTACTTTAACTTGCTGCATAATATTAGCTGGTGTAAAGTGTCCTGTACTTTACTGAGTACCACCATGTCAAAGCATAAAGCCTGAATTGTAAAAGCATTAATTTTATGAAGATAGAAAGAGTGAAGCTCTCTGAAGAGTTCTAAGGTTTTTTTTAACCTTCACCATGTTTTGAAGAATAGAAATTAATGCCTAGGAAATTATTTCTATGAAATATTAATATTTTCTTATTAAGAGAAATTGTAAAACTGACACATAAAAACATAAATTGAAATTAAAAATACATGAAGATATATATGAGCTTCTTCATAAAAGAGAAGAAAAGGCATGATCTGCCACCAAAGTATGAATCAGTATGTTGAGTCCTTCAAAGTTTTAATTATATAGGGTGTTATTGCACACCCCCCCATGTATTTTTATGTGTCTCAATAATTTCAATCCACTACTGTTTTCAGATGTGAGGGTTCCACTTAATGACATTACTTAGGAAAACAGTTTATATCAAGCATGTGATTACTGAAATGAGTGGGATGTAAGTACAATAGATTCCTGATGCATGGCTATAAAGGTTAGATACACATCTTTTCTAAACTCTAGGCTGTCTTTGAAACTTCTGGTCATTACTTATAAGTAATATTTATGAAATTTTAATAAAAAATACCCCCAGAAAGGTACAATGACCTGATTTAATAGACTGTAATGTAGATTTTAATGGATATAAAAAGTCATTATATACATATTAATGACTCACAAATCTAAGCTTTTGACAGGACTATAAATGCACACTGTACCAACAAATTCACATACTTGGAAGCTTTTAACACAGACATGAAACTGTCCTCATCTAAATTGTGTTGCTGAAAATAAAATAGAAAAATACATTTCCAACAACTATGAAAATGGAAGTACTCATACATAAAGTTTGTCAGTAGCTGAAAAAAAATTGTTAAACTAGTTTTGGGGTTTTTTATTAGAGAACAATAATTATGCATTTTCCTTACCATACATCTATATTTCCCATGAAGGGAGAAATATGCAAAAATAATTCATTTATGCATTTTGAGTTTAAAAAAATTAAAAATTTGTGTAGGAACCTTAACATATCATCTTTGATATAATATATATTTATCCAAGCAAGGAAATCTTAAATTACTGTAAGAGTGAAACTTTGTAATTAGTGTGAATTGTCCCTCTGTAACAATAGGTAGCATTATTAAATGGAGCTTTGAACCAGAATAAATCAGGTTAAACTGAAATTAACAGAGACCAATTATTAAATAAGTAATCTTTATCATTCAAATATGACTGCTTTTTATCTCAAAGACAATCAAAAGGTGAAGTTAATATGATTTTTTTTTTTACATCAACAAATTATCAGTACACAAATAAACTTTATGGGGAATTTGTTACCCTTTATGTGTTCACATTCTTCAAGTTCTGACAGAACAAGATAAGCAGCAGATGTTGGTCTTGGGAAAGCCTCCACAAAATCACTGCTTCAAAAACGGTTTCATTTCAAAGATCACTCATGCATATCAACCAAGCCATCTAATTTATATATTAAACCATGTTGAACATGTATCCCAAGATGTATATATAATATATTCCTTTCAAAACTTATATTTATATAATTTACACAATATTTCTCTCATATCAATATCTTTATGCTTAAAACAATGAATTCTCATAAGTGTCAAAATATACTCACTATCATAGATCTAAATATACTCCAAACCCACCAAACACACACATTTAAAGGTTTATTGCCCACTGTAAAAATAATAAGAAAAGCAATAATTCTTTTGTCTCAAAAGCAGCTTATTCCTATTCACATATATGTTAGTCCAACCAAAAAATACTCATTATCCCCCTCCAGAACCAGTTCCTTCCTTACTTCACCACTGCAAATTTCTGCAATCAAAAAATGCCACAGACTTTATTTTAGAACAAGCTGAATTCCTCCAAATTGTTCTTGGTAGAAATCTACCCGTTGCGGCAGAGATCAGAATTTTATTATCATTTGTATTTTTCAACAGTTTAACAATACCAGCTTTGGCAGGAGCAGCATGAAGTGGAAAATACCACTGTCACCAACTGCAGACCCTGGTTCCACGCCAGGCTAAATATCACTTGAAAGGGTTTAGTGCACCACAAAGTATTGGCCGGCAAGGAGGCTGGGAATGTTCACAGGAGACAAATACACTGGCATTTGTGGATTAACTGAGATCATGATTTTGGCTTTGCTTTTTAACTATATGGTTAGATATACACAGCAGTAGTAGCACCTCGTGTCACCTCTCTGAAGTATACACAGGAGTGATGCAGACCTTGACTGGTATATCATTTCCTTTCTGTGTCTGCTATGTCTGTCTTTTATGTTTCTGTGTCTGCATTTTCTGATATCTTTATGATAAATAAATGCAACCTTGCAAGTGTAGACTGAAAGATACTGCACATATAGCATGCAACTCACAATGTAAAGCTTAAAGGAGCAAAGATTTGTTGCATATTTCAGAGAACAATGGTCATCTTTCAACAGGAAGACATCTTACCTGTCTCTCAAATCTAGGCATAATGCTAATTTTACTTTAATTCTGAAAGTTTTTGCTGTTGTGAATTTAATCTAGAAATCTGTTTGAATAAGTAAATGTGAAAAAAAAAACCAAGCCACCCTACAACAACTTGGATCAAAAATCTTTCTCATCAGAAAGGAAACTCTTTTTGTCTCATATAACATGTCAACTACAGTTGCTGAAATTAGAAATGACTTTTTGAAGATCTGGATCAACCCAAGCAGAATACACATAAGTCTTGAAAAATTTCACATACAATTAATGGGGTTTTTTTTGCAAGTCAGTGTCTTGTAATCTCCTATTTGGGACAGTTTTATGACACTATTACAGATTTTTATACACAGACTGTGAAAGGAAGACTCTCTTAGAAACATAGTGTGTTAAACCTCAGTGAAATTCTTGTTAGATGGAAATTACTGGTGCAACTTTTTTTCCCCCCTTTGGAAAATTGCTTATCTTTAATTAAAATATGGGATCCGGTGACAGGAGGTGTGGGAAACATTCAAAGCTGCTCCAGGGCAGACTTAGACTGGGCATCAGGAAGCATTTCTTTAGTGAGAGGTTGTTCAAGCACTCTAACAGACTGCAAAAAGAAGTGGCTGATGCTCCAAACTGGTCAGTGTTTGAGAGACTGAATAATGTTTGAGAGATTTGAACAATGCCTTAATAACATACTTTTAACTTTTGGTCAGCTCTGCATGGGTCAGACAGTTGGAGTAGATGATTGACAGTACCCTGCACCTCTCTTTCATGCCAAATCATTTATGTCTAGTGCATGAAGAATCACTTGCAGATGAAAGTATTCCCTGTATATAAAGGTTTCAGATTTTTGTTGTTTGGGTTTTGGGTTTTTTTACCTTTTCAGAGTTGCTTTTTTATAACCACCATCTTCATTTTTGCACTTTTCAGATCACCTTTTAAGCCACTCATGTGCTTCCCTCCTTAGCAGATGACCTGCTGTACCCCACACATACATCTTTAGGGTATGTAATGCAGCTGCTTACTGTGATTGACTCCTGCCTGTCCACTTCCCTTGACCCAAGTTCATTCACTGATACCTTACGTCCCCATCCTTCCCCAAGTGCTGATTCAAACCCACTTCCTAAATGTCTGTAACCCCAAGGTGTTGACATGTCCTCTGGCTCAAATAGCCTCTGATTTTTGCCTCACTTCATTATACTATCTGAAGTCAATTATAAACTAACCATAAATCCAAGTAATTATAATTCAACTCTAAAGCCAGGACAGCTTTTTCTTAACTCTATATTCTTTGCTTCCATAAAAATTAACATGTAAAAATAGTGGTAGCTGTTGAAAATTATAAGGTAAGAAAATAACTATAGAAGTAAATTGATTCAGGAACACAAAGGCTGTGTAGATAGCTGTCTTTTTGTTTTTATAGCACGGGGGGTTTATTTCTTTTGTTTTCAGATGGTGAAAATTACCTACAAAGTGCAAAACGCATAATGTTTTGTCAATCATATGTAAGAAAGGACCATTGGAAATCAATTTACAATGCCTAGTCATTTGCAAAACCACTTCTCCTGCCTGATATTTCTAAGTGAATTACAATAACTTGAAATCTATAAAAATTGTCACATTAACTGAGCTTCATCATTGCTCAGTCTGTCCCAATATTCTTAAACTTCTTTTTATCAAAGAGAATATTTAAAGGTCTCTGCACTTCATGTGGTGTTTTTCTCCTATATATTGTCAGAGTCAAGGTGAAACATGAGAACAGAAAAGGTGCTTATTATTCAGGTCTTATAACCAGAACTGTAAGAAGAGCAATAGAGAAAAACGTTGCCATCATTTCCTTTTTTTTTTTCATAAATAATACTAAAAAAAGGAAAACACTGCCTGTCTGAAATGAGGATGGAATCTGATCAAAAAAGCAAAATATCCTAAATGTAAACAGAAGATAGAAACCAGATTATTTAATTTTAGCTATTTAAGAGATATATTGTGGTCAAAGCTAGTCATTAGGTTAACTAGTAACTAATCTAAGGCATCATCCTTTGCAGGTACCCTAAAGACAGAAGCTAGCTAGTTTACAAGCTAGCCTACTTTCCTAGCTAGTAAACTTGTAGTGAAATGTGAGATGAAGTGAAATTATAATTTCAAAGTCTATAAAGCAATTCATTCATATTGTCTAACTTCATGAGATCTTTCTTATGGGTTTTCTCATCTTGTTACTCTGAGGTTTACACTTATGAAAATGTGAAATATCTGCTGAAGTTATTTACAGGAAACACATGATTTAGTGCCTTGGGAAGAAAACCCCCTACATTTGAGAAAAATATGAATCCATTGTCATTACTATTATATTGTTAAATAAACAGAACTGTTAATTACATGCTAAATCAAGCTTATCCAGAGTAATATGGCAGATTTTTAAGTGTATCAATCTGTCATTGCAGATAGAATTGAAGGTCCTCAGATGTTTATCTAAATCATGTTTGAAGGAATATATATTTAGTTGTTAGGTATCAGTTCATTAAGTTATGCCTGGCTATTTACAGAAGACAGATTTCTACTGTATCATTCAATGTCAGATTGATTGTCCAACCTGATAAACAAATTAGCGTATTACATACTGTATTCATGTGTAGTAGTGAAATCAAGCCCTACCTTTGTGTATGGAAAACCTAAAAAATCAAACCTTTAAAATACTTCATAAAACTTTCTGGTGGCTGACACAACAGAGGGCCATGCTGCCATTCTGCAAGACATAGGCTGGACAATTGAGGGGGAAGAAGTTTAATGAGATTTAACAAGAGCAAGTGTAGGGTCTTGCAGCTAGGGAAGAACAACCCCAGGTACCAGTAGAGGTTGGGGACTGGCCTGTTGGTGAGAGGGACCTGGGGTCCAAGTGAACAGCAGGATGACCACAAGCCAGCAATTTGCCCTCTTGGCTAAGAAGGCCAATGGCATCCTGGGGTGTATTAGGAGGGGTGTGGTTAGTAGGTCAAGAGAGGTCCTTCTCCCCCTCTACTCTGCCCTGGTGAGACCGCACCTGGAATATTGTGCCCAGATCTGGGCCCCACAGTTCAAGTAGGTCATAGAACTCTTCGAAAGAGTACAGTGCAGGGCCACCAAGATGATAAAGGGAGTGGAACATCTTCCTTATGAGGAGAGGCTGAGGGAGCTGGGCCTCTTTTGCTTGGAGAAGAAGTGACTGAGGAGTGACCTTATCAATGTTTATTAATATGTAAAGGGTGAGAGTCAGGATGATGGAGCCAGACCTGCAATAGAACAAGGGACAACAATTGGAGACCTTCTGCACACACTTGAAAACAAGTAGGGTCTGGGACTATTCCCAGCTACAACCATAAACACAGACTTCTTGACTGGCTATCAACAATCAGCTGGATACCTTTTAAAAACATTGTTTAGAATATGAAAATTTTAGAAAGAGAATGTCAAAATATTAATATAAAATATTAACTACTCCTTCATTTCCATTGATGTAGAGGATGATATTTTAATACCGATTGCAACAGAAGACACATTTCAATGCTATCTATGAGGATGGGAAAGGACAAATCTGCAGCTATGCGGACAAGTAAGAGCAGCTGTACCATTCTGGTGCCTCTGATTAGGAGTACCAGATGTACAGATAATTATAATGATGTACAAATTCAACAATGTCAAGAGAAAGAAAATGCAAAATTGACCTTAAAACAACTATAAAAATATAATGACAGAAAAGTCATGTTTGTTCCTCTATACTTTTCTTTTCACTCTGCCTGGAGCTCGGATTCTTCTTTACCCTGATAGATATTACCAAGTTGACAGGGCCAATATACAGTACTTATGGAAGCTAGAAGTTCCTCCTGAGAATCTTAATTCTTTTTTCTTTTCCTAGTCCATCAAAACATTTGAGTATATATGCAAAAGATGAATAATAACACACACACACAGACATACACATCTATATATAAAAATCAATGTAATTAAACTGCTATGCTGGATCAGAGCCAGTGTGAACATTCATTCACTAGATTAAAACTTAGCCTTGTTTTTAGTAGTACCAAAGATGACAAGTCTATAAACTTTTTGGTAAAAAATAAGTGTAGAGTTTTTGGAGAAAAAATATTTTTTTTAGAAAACAATGTATAAAAAATGCAAAGAATTAATATTTTCTTCTTTTAAACTCCTAGTTAAGTATTGCCATTCAAAACATGCAGAACTGTCTTAATTTTGCAAAATAAGAAGTTTTATGAACTTGTAGAACACTTTGAAACTGCACAGTTTACTCAGAAACAATTGCAATACGTCTTTAATACATTCAACATTATTGATTTCCACATAATACTCTTTGTCAGAAAGACTGAGTTATAGTTGAATAACAATAGTAGAATTCTCCAGGGTTATGGAGATACATTGTTCACTGAAATAAAATAACAAATATTTGTGTCTTTTTCTTGGTATCTCCAGGAAAACCAGCATCTTCAGTTAATCAAATCAACATTTATTTTAGACTGATCCAACTTCTGAATAAATTGAATCTGCCTTCTGCTCTCTTCAGGGTTTTGGGATTTCTTTATTAATAACAGTGTAGTTATAAATCTGAGAAAATATGACCTGGTTTACATGCAAATTTAAGTTTTAATAGCTTTTTTAGTTGAAGATTAACACTGAATCTAGTTTTTTTTTCTCTTAGATTAAGAAATCCTAAAGAATGATATGTATTATAGCAGAATTACAATTGTTACAATTCCTCTTCAATGCAGAAGCAGACAGATAGGTATTGAACTAGAGACCGTGCCACTAAATCTAAATATATTTAAACCTTGATTATCATAGAATTGTCGAATCCTAGAATATCTAGGTTAAAAGGGACCCATAAGGATAACCAAGTCTGACTTATAAAAGAATGCCGGGCCTGTTCCTAAAATAGTGGAACTTGGCTGAGGTTCAACAGATGATTAGTGTTCCATTCTGTGGTATAAAAAAAAGTATATCCAAAAGTTGATGACAGAAGTCCCAGACTGTAAACAAAATCATGGTTACTTGTTATGAAAGTAATATAAAACCCTGTAAAAAAAATAAATTACAGTTTAGAAAGAGAACAGAAGAAATGCGGACACATTGTTAGAACGCAATAAAAGTATGTCACAAATTTTAGAAAATTATAGGTGTATGAGAACTATGACATGTATAAGAAATAATAATGAGACCCTTGTTGACCTCAGTACATTAGCGTCATAACTCTGGCAAAATACTCAGGAGCTTGGTGACTCATTGCAAACTCTTGTTCTCTCCCAATTTATTGAGGAAAACTTGGAGGAACATCAGCAGTATGAACAAAACACCCAAGATGAGATAAAGACAACACAAAGTTAATCTATAAAAACATTAAGAGTCTTATGGGGATTTTAAGTGTGCAATGAGATTTTTTTTGTAATAATTAGATGATTTGGGCCTTGACCATCCAAATTAGAATCCTTTTAACAAGACTAGGAAGAGTAATTTTTTTAAATTTTATTTTTTAAAACATTAGTCATACTAAAAATCATGTAGGGTGTGCTATCTTTTTGCTTATCATAAGACTTTTACTGTAATATTTGTCATACAAATAGTTTCTGCTTGTGTAAACTCTTTTTGTGTGCAACTTTTTCTAAAGATCTTTTACTGTACAACTGGAAATACAATACTGATTTATCTAATGCTAACAGGAATAAGACCATTCAGGTAAGAAATGAACCTTCTACAAAATGGGTAAGGGACTTGGCCCTCATTGTTTTCCCCTTTGATACATCTGTTCTGCAAACTTTACCTGCATCCGTGATGTCATACCTGGTGTACGTGCAATGAGCATTTTGAGTGCTCAATCCGCTGCGTTCCTGCATGGACTTCCAAAGCAAATGTGCCATTTACCATCAGGAATGCTATTGACTTTTCCCGGTCTAAGCCAGCCTGAATGGAAGAAATAATTAGTTCCTCTGATGTTTTGGATTTAAGATGCACCGCTCCTTATAAAAATTGTTATCCTGGAAACAGTGAAGGATTCCTTTAATGTGTATGCATGCGTACTCACACACAGACATGTTCATGTATTTGTATGCACTTCATAACTGCGAAGAAAAGATTCTACTATGCTTTCAATTGCCTGCGGAACTGTCACGGTGCATCAACAAGCTTAATATTGACTTATTTAGTTGACTTATTGGCTTATTCCTGCAGCAGTTGCTTTTCTAACAACATCTAGTTCCTTTCAGATTCTTTCACATTACATTTAAAAAATAGCCTGATGTAGTGAAACAAGTCAGCAAAAAACATTGTTGCTTGGAAATGCAACTGAACTGTGCAGTATGTACCAATATTGTATCTAAACACACACACACACACGCATGCTTGAATTTTCATATAATTCTTACACAATTTTACTGGAAAGAAATCACTGCTTATGACAGATTTGATATGTCATGTGAAGGATGAACAGAGATATTTGATCTGACATCTACAACATTACAATGAAAAAGTCAATGACTTCCTTTTAAACTCATTTTGAATACCATTAATCTCACAAAGAAATTATTTGTGTGAAAATGTAGATTTTAGTTCTGTACCTCTAACTTATCTGCCATCCTTTCTGATGTCAGTGTATTTTCTCATATACCTGGGTTAAAATTCCTTTTAAGCAAAATGTAGGCTCAAGTTTAAATGTCGGTTTTCTTTATCTGTTTAGTTGTTTGTTTTGTTTTGTTTTTCTTTTCTTTTCTGAAAGTATTCTTTATGCTTTCTGTCATCACTGATATTCTTACTAGTAATGTAATTGATTTCCTGCTAGTTTTTCTCTTTGTGTATTTCAGACATACCCCATGAGCTTGCTTTTTTGAAGCATGACAAACCTTTCCTTATGCCAAACTGTAAGCTCTTTTAAGCCTTATTTTCAAACAAAAATAATACCAATATAATTACATGGAAATAACTAACACACTACAGTTCCTTCAAATTAGCACAGCTGTTCTGGTATACTTACAAGCCAGTAGAGATGTTTCTTTAGGCGCTGCTATGTGGCAAATTCTATAAATTATTCTGTATTACTGGTTTTACAGGAAAATGATCAGTTTCTGTAGAAAATTGCACCCTTAGCCAAAGTAATTACACCAGGATGAAACCTAAGAATAGACATCTATATTCTTTGCCTCCAATCCTTCAATAAAAAAAGGATCGAGCTCTAAATTTGATTTTAAAAAGAACTATATATATGAAAATGACATTATTAGCATCATGGGCAAAAGTATTCTTATCAAAGGGAGTGAATGGCCCTAGCCTTCTGTCATTACTAAATGTAGCCTTTACATAACCAATTATAGAGAGGTTTTATTTTATACCTCCACAGTGCTAAATGACAGCGTTTAGCATCTTAGTGAAGATGCACATGATTAATACATTTTCATAGAGAAAAGACCATGCTAGAATCACACTTCACACTGAGTAATGACTTCCACTTTGACAATGGGGGACTTGGAGGCTTAAGCCATGATTCCACCTAGATGAGTCAGAAAAGCCTCTCCATCTCCCATGGTGCCAAGATTCTGCCCAGGGATTCCATTTAATAACACTGCAGAAGGACTTCATCACCAACTGGCGTTTGGTTTTAGATGTTTACCTCCACAATGAAAAGCCAGTTTTGCTTTACACTGTTTCAGGATGGGAACGTGTTTTCTTTTAAAAAATGTTTCATTCCTGTAACATTAAGACTGCAATACAGATTTTGATCATGTTTAGTTTTCACATTTATTAGGAGATTAAATTATAATTTTAATTAATAGTTTCATTCATTTGAGAAAAAATAAATAGTTTATAACACAGAATATCCAAAGCAACTAGAGTACTTGGAAGAATTGCTCTTTGGGTATATTTACATAAATTATGTACTAACAATTATTTTGTGGTCTATTAATGATCCTAGTTAAATTATATTTTTGCAGGGCATTTAAAAATGAATGAATATAAAAACCATCAGAAATTAAGGTTTAAAGGATATCATTTGTCATTCTGAAGTATATTAAAGCATTACGTTACATCCAACTGCTATACTTTTCTGTAGAGAGATAAACATTACAAAAAATATGCATCTAGTACAGTTTGTAGCAGGAACTTCATAGTTGAAAAAGCATTTGTCTTATTTAATAGATTTAATTGCAAGTTATGAACATACTTCATGAGTTGTAAAGAACTTTTATTTTTTCACACAATTAAAAAAAATTATTTTGTAACTTTTGCCAGTTCTTCAGTACCACTAACAACAGAGTAAACTAGAGTAAATTTAATAAGATTGGAATTAGTTTAAAAGTTAAATTAAAAGTCTAAACAACTAAAATTCAAATAACAGCCCAGTTGTACCATGAGTTCACAAATCCCAGGGGCAAAGAACAGAGGAATTTTGGCCCCGTATATTTTAGTGGAAAACCATCTTCAGCGAAACTTTGATTTCCTATTAGGAGGCCTGCTTCTGCAGTGAATCAGCAGGGATTCTCGATAGGGGTTACATTAGACTAAGGGTTTGTAAAAGTGTTCCCTGAGCAATTTGAAGGCAGGGGTTTAATCTTTTTAGCTTAGACATGAAAATCAAATACTCATCAATTTTTACAGTGTTTGTATTTTAGTTTGTTTTACTTGCCTAAAGCATGGAATTGAAACGTCATACATATGTGAAATCTCTTTTTGTCTATTTTTGTGTTAACATAAAGAATAGTAAACAGTCATCAACTTCTTTTATCATCAGCAAGTGGTGCAATAATTTCAAGAACGGTAAGAGTTAATGCAGGTTTGGTCCACTCGGTGCACCCATTGTCCTGCAGACATGCTATTATGGCTGTGTACCTTATAATAAGGAGAGCATAGACTTGAAACTACAAACTTCTCTGCAAAATTTTATGCCTTTGGGAGCTTGTTCAGTTCCTTAACACAATAACAATAATTTTGAATTGAGATACTTATAATCTGTTTTGCCTTTTCTGTCTTGCAGTGACACAGGTAGTAAATACCACAGAACATTTAGATATTGAAAAAGAAAAATAGGCTAAGGGTTGGTGTAACCTATTTTTAGCCTGTCGATAAAAAAATTTTATGTTCTTCAGATTCAACCATTATCATGGATTGTTTATTGCTCACACATGTAAAACTCTTCAAGGCCAATTGAAATGCAAACTAGTCAGTAAGGCCTCATCATTCATATTATATATTGGTGTTTTCAAACTTTGTATAGTTTGCAGCATAATCCAAGAGCCGAGGGTTCATCTATCACCTGTTTAATTGTCTGTAACAAACATTCAGGCAGAAAGTGGTGGAAAGTGAAGGAAGGGAGGGTATTATCAGCATAAATTGCAATCAGGCTATTCTGCTGTTATCTTTATCTATATGATGCCATCTGTTCCTGTCCACAGGTCCATTTAAAGAACAGATTTGAAAAGAAGAAATCCTTGAATGTCAGAGAAATTATTTTGCCCACATACACAGCCATGAAGTTTGTATTTGGTACTTTCTAACAATTGTAGATTTTATGAGTGTTCTGTTTTATTTGCGGTATTTCTTTCTTTTTTGTTAATAATATGTATAAGGAGGATGTTTTAACTAAAATAATGTCAAGTGCAAATACATCAGTGACATAAACAAAGTTGTCAATAGTTGCTACAGTAATTGCTATGGAATATTCAAGATGATGGAAATAAATGTAGGATCATAATAAGTACCGATTGGCCATGCTTGAAATGTCGCCTGTTTGCTAGAAACAATACTTTGCAATACTTGTTTTCCCAAGGGGAATAACAAAGAAATTTCTGCACAGAGCCTCAAGTACTCAGAGATACATATGGAACTCCAGAGAATTTTCAATTAGTTTGCATCATAACTGTATCTCTGAAACATTATATGCAAACATAAAGCCCTGGAAAGAACCCATACCGCTTTACATTCCTCTGTTCTTTTGTGATAAGAATGTGATGTTTTTGGCAACATAGGAAGCTTGGAGGTCAGTAAAACCAAACAAAACATCCACCTAATTCCTACAATTTATTAAAAAAAAAAGTACAAAAAAACTTTGAAACATTACTTCTACAAGTATTACTAATTTCAACAAACGTTTGTCTAACTATCATTATACAAGTTTATTCTTAAGATAAAATAGGAAATGATGGAACTGAGAATTGACATATATCAGCCTTCTTGAACCACTAGAACTTTTGCCTCTAAACTTTAACACTCTAGGTTTTCTGAAAAAGAGAGTAGTCCTTGAGATGGCAATCATAAATAATGTTTCAGTAATTAAACTGACACTGAAGGTTTGCTGTACTTTTGATATCCTTGAATCATATAATTGAAATTAAGATTCTAATTGTCATTATTTATGTATAAACTGAGTGTTCATATTTTCTATTATTGTTGGAAATTCCAGCTTAAACTATAATTTATAAACCAGAAGTCTATGAAAGCAAACATGATGTACAAGAAGACTATTTAGAAAGATTGTCTATCCATCAATAGAACAATTGATTTCTGGATATTCTAGCAGGTCATTTTCCAATGCTGGAGAAAAAGTAAATCCTTAGCACCAACTCTCTTTTTCATAGAGGCTTTTTGTTTTGTTTTTTTCTTTTTTCCCACTGTCAACACTTTTTTCTATATGTGAACACTCCTTATTTGAAACAAAAAAACCCAACCAAACAAAAAGTCTGCTGATCCACTTCTTAAATTGGCTGTAACATATAAAACTTTCCACAAAACTTTTCATTAAAAATGCATATTGATAGCAAATAGGATTTAAACTACCTGCATATGGTAGGATGCTTGATATGTTTTTCAAGTTTATTACTAACATGTAAAGATTTTAATCTTTCATACTTCTAAGCATACCTAAGGCAATGGTTCTCATTAAATGCCTCAATGTGAACCAGCCAAGATCTTTCCCTTTAGAAATGGGCTCTTACACTTTCCTAGAAGGAAAGGAATCAAGTGAACATCTCCTCTTCCCTTTCCATACCTTCCCATGCCTTTTTGGAAGCATAGATATGAAATTTATTTTTTTCATTGTTTAGAGAAGAATTTTCATTGTTTAGAGAAGGATTGCTCAACTACTTGTTTTCAGCACTTTGCAGTTCCATCTTGCTTAGAAAAAAATTGACAAGTTAACATCTTCAGAATCTTTATCACCCTCCATACATCAAAAGATAAATTGTTTACTGTGATTATTTGTTCTTTAATGGTACAAGCAGGGAAGAGTGCTTCTTTTAAGAAAAGAAGCAACTGGCCATGAGAAGGTCTTTTGATACGAAACAAAGTTTATCAAAATTAAACAGATTTGATAGGAATACCGGGGTTTTTTTAAATTAATTTTGCAGAATAATTTTCTTTGCTACATTTATTCTGCATCTATTTCTGGAAAATATTAATTCTATACAGCTGATATATTCTAAAGGTTAATAATCTTCACAACTTCCCAGATGTTCAGGACATCTTTAGCTGTGGATGCTCAGAGCAAAGAGTTGCCACAGCCTAACCTCTAAATTTCACTGTCTCTCTGTAGGCATCCTGTAGTTAGTCTACATGTTTACAGTCACTCTGTAGACTGGGGCCACAGCACACAGCCCTTCCCTGTACTCTCTTAAGAAGTTCTGTAAGGTTAATCAAGTATTTAAAAAATCTTTAGTGGAGAATTTTTTTTTTTTTAAATTTTTCTTATCTATAACATTTTAATCTTCTAAACTACAAGAAGAGTAACTACAAGAAGAGTAAACTACAATCTTCTAAACTACTAGAAGAGTTAGACAAATTACTGCTCATTTTCTACAGAAATATTAGAAAATTATTTTAGAACTGAAATATTGGATTATTCAGGAATAATCATGTTCATAATGGTAGTACTTGGAGTTATACTTCAACACTGAATAGAGGTGGTAAATGTTATGAGTGACATTGTTCTTCCACTGAAAGAAATTTATGTAGTTTTGTCCCTGATTTCTAACACGGGTTTTTTTGTAGATTGCTCTTGACCAGCTCCCAGATCCTCTCCATCCAGCTGCTTTTTCACCCACCCTCTTCCCCCCTAACAGGATGGGGTGAGAAAATAAGACGGAAAAGCTCATGGGTGAAGAAGTTTGAGACATGGATGTCATTTACCAATTACCATCATGGTCAAGGCAGACTCAATTCAGTGGAAACTAATTTTATTACCAGTTAAAAAATTTGGATGGTGAGAAACAGACAAAGCCAAAATGTCTTCCCCCCAGCCCCACACCCTTTCAAATTCCCTCCATTCCTAATTTCTCTGCTTCCTCTCCCCTCCCTGAGCAGTACAGTGAGATGGAAAATGGAAAGTTGTGGTCAGTCCATAACAGCTTGTTTCTGTTCCTTCTTCTTCTGTGTACTCTTCCCCTAATCCAGTGTGGGTCCTTCCTGTAGGCTACAGTCCTTAGTATAAAGCTGCTTTGGCCTGGAGTCCTCAGGAGTGTAGTGTGTATATCAATTCCAGTTTGGTCTTTTCTGGGGCTGCAGGAGACTCTGTTCCAATAACTGGAGCACCTCACCCCATCTACCCTCATTGCTCACGGGGATGTTTCTCACACTTTTCCCCTCAGCCCTGGCTGCCAGGCAGTGCTTCGCCCTTCTTAGCCAGGCTTTCACAGAGGTGCCACCATGGTGGCTGCGGGACTCAGCCCTGCAGTGCGCTGAGTGGGTTGGAGACAGCTGGAACTGGCTGTGTCTGGCACACAGAGGCCCCTGCAGCCCTGATGCAGCCAGGGCCCATTTACCATCTAAACCCAATACAATTATGGAATATTTACCTCTAAAATATCACAATTTAAATGACACACCTTCCTTCCGGTTTTTTCATGCTTAATCCCAGATGTACACAGACAATGAGTATAGTGCCTTAATAATACTAGTTTAGAATGAGGTGAACCTCCAAGGGCTAGTCCCTATTTAAAATGAAAACTGAAGGCAACATTTCTATTCCAGGAAGTAATCAATAACATACCTTTTTACTAGTACAGCATCCTTTTAGCATCACAAGAAAGTACGCATGTGTATGTTTGCATTTTAACAGCCGTGGAAATAAGATATATGCAGTATAGATGTGCGCAAATACCAGATCAAGAAAAATACACAGCAGTACACTACCTGTACACAACTAGAAAATAATAAATCATCCTCTCCCACTGCCTTCAGGCATAAAACATACACCTACAGCTGTTCAAAATGGATAATAATTTTCTGCATTTTTACTTCATTTTTAAAGCCTTTTTTTTTCCTTCCTTTGTCTTTTCTTTTCAGATTTGTATGTAAATATTCAAGCCTGCAACATCAGCTTTAGGAAGCATTAACACACATTTGCCCTGAACAAGTTATCACAAGTTTGTATTTACTTGCTCTTTCTGCTTCTTGAAATCTAACATAATGCTGTAATCCAGAGGGAGGAATCCTGCCTGTGAGGATTCTTCTGTTTGTTGATAACGCAATTCTGAATGATCCTGGAAGTTACAGAGAGTCTTCATCAAATTACTTATTTGGGCAATACTTGTATTTAATAAAATATTGTCAGCCTTTCTTAACGAGAGGAGCCTAATGAAGACTTCATGGACTGGGATGGCTGAGCAGGAAAGCACTTGTTCAACATTTCTATAATAGAGCAAAGTTTGGTTGGCAGTGATTCATGCGGTCATGCTATCATTCACATTATCTCAACAATTTAATATCTAAGTACTTACATTCCTTCCCTGAGTATATGAATAGGACTCTAAAAATAGAAGTACCTATAACAGTCAGTGACATTGTAAATGCATATGCAATTAAAACAGTTTTCATAACCATATTTACCCTGTTTGCATTTTTTTTCTTTTACATTTCTGCATCTGTTAATCTTGTAACAGCAAAACTCTCCCTATGAATGCTGCCTGCTAGCCTGCTTTCTAATATCTAAGCCTCAGTGTTTGCCTATCATTATAGATTATCTTTTTTCTTGATTTCCCAATTAGTCATGTTCTCTTGACAGCTTAATGCCTTGTTTCACCTCTACTTACAAAAAAAAAAAAAAAGCAGCAACCCTGAAGTATGCTTCTAGTATCCAAAAGTATTTAACACTGGGATTTCCTCAAGAAAGTATTTTCAGCCACCTTAGATATCAGTGATTTCCATGAATGTAAGATATGGAATCAGAATACATGATAGCCCATGCTCTCTTTCCAAATCTCAAAATTACCTCCAATATCTCTTTGACAGATGTCACCTCTAATTTACTAGTTACCTTAAGGTTTGCAAGACTGGATGTTATTGTCATGTAGCTATTTTATTACCTTAATTTCTCTGTAGTTATATAGTCTCTCATTGTATAGGCTCTACAATCTGTATTGTAAGCCAAGATGGTGGAGTTTTTTGTCTGTTTGTATAATCCTTGGTATTGTGTACCTCTAAACAGTGTTTTTCAGTTCCTGTGTGTCATCACAGTAAAAATAATAAACTCATTTTTATACCTCTTGAACAAGAAATAGCATTTCCCAGCAGTCAGCAGTTTTCTGATGTTGATCTCAATATTAACACAAATTCTGGGAATTTAATAACTTCACTGTCTTGTTGAAACGTCAAAATGTGTTCTCATGCTTTCTTGATATTCTCATCTGTTTAAGCAAAAATTACATTCACTTTACTAAGGACTTGTAGACCTTATAGGACTCAGTACACTAAATGTGAACTTATTTCCCTTAAAGTTACTTATCAAGACACAGTGTAAAGTGCTAAGATGTTTACTCCCCTTTTTTAGGCTCCTAAATTCTCACTGATTTTCACAAGCCTAACAGTCCATTCACAATCAACATTACTCAAAGTTAAATATCATCTTCTGCCAGTGTGGCACTAGGTTGTATTAGATCTTTTTTTCATCAGATGGCTAGTTAAATGTGAAGAATTGTTTGTGACAATTATTTTCCCTGCACTCCAGGAGGACTGGACAGCAGTTCACAGGCTAGTCCTCACTGCTATCATACTCAAGGCTCTTCAGACATGGGCTGAAAGGATGCTACCAGTTGCAGCAATTTATAGAGGCCCTTCTTAAATCACATAAGGGAAAAAAAAAAAAAAAATCTCCATTATATTTTCCACAGTAAGTACACATCAACTTTGTAGTATGTGATTGAGAGCAGGGTGAGATTTCTGTGGAAGTGCTTTGACTGCTCTCGTGCTCCATAATATACACTCAACATCTGGTGTTAGAATTATCTGATTTTTAAAGCAAGGTGATGGTTGACCTGTGTGTAGCCTGTTCTGCTATAGCCAATGCTATGTTCTTGCAGATAACTCTACTCCCCCATGTACATTTTCAAGCAGCTTGCTGAGGTAAGAAAAGTTGTGAAGCCCAGAGTGGCGAAGTATTTAGATAACATCGTTTTAATAAACTGGAATGATTCCGATTGTGTAGGTACAGTTTAAACAAAATACAGATCCTAGCTTTTCATTGAAGCAAATACTAAGTAGCTGTTGAAAATGAGTTGGAAATGGTGTTGAAGTAGCTATTGAAGTTGACCAGTATAGGTTGCACTCTTACTGTTTCCTGTGGCTTAACATTCAAGATTAACTAGGGACTTCATACAGTGACATCTCTATTGTCCCAAACTAGTTGTTAATAGCTAATCAATCCCAATTGTTTTGGGGTTTTATTTCTATTTTATTGGTAGAACTCTTTTTTAAACAACAAAATAAAAGAACAAAACATTACCTTTCTTTTGACTTGATCTAAGGGGTTTTTTTGTTGGTTGGTTTGGTTTTGGTGGTTTTTTGTTTTTTTATTTATATTTTTTGGTTGTTTGGTTTTGGGGGGGTGGGGAGGGAGGGTTGTGTGTGTGTAATAAAGATATGTCCTCTGTCCTCATTTGGAACTCTTTCTTTCTGTGTCATGAAATTCACCTACCAATCTTGAGATTGACTGAGACAAATAAATTTTAAATTAGTCTGAAAAAATAATGATTTAAAAGCATTAACAACTGGCTTTTATGTGGAAAGGTAATAAGGTCATCTACCGATTCATTTTCATCAGCTACATACTCAATATTAGGCAAGTTTATGTTCATACATTTTCAGCTTCATTGGCCTACAAGAATTTACATAATGATTGATAAAACAAAGGCACCTGCTTCTGTAAGACTTTTTATAAATGCTATATATGGTTCATGTTACAAGTGGTCCTATTCCAGAAGAAGTGGCTTTTGCTTTAGTGTTGCAGTGCATTTGTAAGCTGGAGTGAAATATTAAAATGTTAAGGCTTTCAAAATTGTTAATATGCAATACCACCCATCCAAGATGTATGCTGATTAATTTTATGGATGATACACCAATAGAATATATTTGTAAGGAAATGCACTCAAAGTGAAGTTGATCTTCCAAACTTTAAAATTCAAGGTGAGGAACATTTCTTTAATTCATATCTTTCTTAGGTGCAGGAGCAAAGAAAAGTGACTAGCAAGATATGTTGGTATTATACATTTTAACACCATCCTTCATTCAAGTACCACATTCTTTTCACTTTTTCAACCTTCTAGATTTCCTCTGCTGCAATTGATATGGTACTAGAATAGAACCATTTAGTCACCTGGTGTTCTAAAATAAGGTTATGGTTTTCTCCTGTAAACATACCTCACAGATTCCCATGTACTAATAGTGTTTCCATTATTATTTTTCTACATTTTCTTTCTTTAGTTGCATTATAGCTAAATTATTTGATTATAACTCCCTAAATTACCAAGTTACATTTTTCCATAGATACTTGTAATTTTTTAAAACCCTTCTGCTTGTTAGATCTCATCCTCCTAGCTACTGTCCCTTGTGCCTCTGAAAAGTTCAGTTAAGTTGATAGCCTTCTGGTTTGAAACTTGCCTTTATCATATAATTCATCTTTTTCCTGTTCTTTTTCATGCTTCATGAAATGAGCTAGAAAGCAGCATTAAAAAGAAGGAACTAGGTGATCTACATGAGACTTCTAAGGAAACACCTGCACATCTGTGAGCATTCAGGCTCTTTCTGAAGTCCCACTTGGACCACTGACTTTGTCATGCAGAAGATGCAGTGCAATGGCAGTGTTAGAGGCCTCTTTCAGAAGAAAAATATATTTAACAGAGTATAGAAATATTCTCTTTTCAACAGAAAAAATATTTAACAGAGAATTTATTTAGTAAACCAGACTAAAACATTTCAGACTAAAACCTACTTAGCCTGGATATCAAATTAAAATTAGCCTGATCGTTATTAAACATTGATCATCTTTTTCTATTTCTCTTCTCCCTTCAAAAATGCCCTGCAAATAGCTGGTTATACAAATGGAGAGGAAGTAGAAGTAAACATATTACAAATAACATTTCATGCTATTGAAGCTTATCTGGTCTTCATGGCAAAGATAACCACCTAGAATATTATGGTTTCTTTAAAATCTTCATGTATTTCTAGGGAACAGAAACACCCACCCTAAACTGAAGACCTCACAAAGTTGAGCAAACAATAATACAATGACTGAGTCATTGCTTCATGCAATCATCCCTTCCAAGTCAGGATATTCTATGATTCTATGATACACTGATTGTTCACCTTCAAATGCATTGTTGCATACAAAGCTGTTGTCAAAAAAGATAGTATCCTGTTAGTGAACACCTATTTCTACCATGGAACAGATTCCTGTACATTGCACCATAGAAGTCAGATAAGTGGATAATAATTTTTATCACACGTAGACTGGAAATTCCCTTATGTTAGGACACACCCCACCCCTCTGCCCCCCCAAAATACCAAAACAAACAAAGAAAAAAAACCAAAACAGAAAAGATCTTTTTTTCTGTATTTTTAAGTAAGCATGGAAATTAAACTGTAAAAATATGTAGGTGACTGAAGTGCTATCAGTGAGTAATATTCCTAAATATGGTCTAAAATATTTAACTGTCAGAGGTAATAATTTATAAAGTAAGACTGTAGACATTTTCCTCATAGATCTGAGGGGCATGTTAATGGAGCACAATGAAGACAGATAGCTCCATTCTAATGCCATCAAGCAGACAGCCTCCTCATGAAATGCATCTCTGCCAGTGCCCATCAATCTCGCCATGATGGCTGCTTAGATTAGACACAAAAAAAAAGTACTCCTGTGAATCTTTAAAAGGCTATTTCTGTCTTTTGTGAAATTGTTTAACTTTTTTGTCATTTTATGGGTTTGGCTGACTTCTAATGTGCAAAGGAACCTTCAGACCTACCCTTATAAAATCCCATGAAAACAGTTGTTAGAGAAACATAAATTATATTTTTACTGGTTTAACCACTTGGGCTTGTCCTGCTTCACACAATGTACTATTTTATTGGGTTTGAATCAGTTGTGTAAGTGTATTAAGTGTAATTTACATATCTGATAAATAGATACAAATATTCAAAGTTAAACTTTACACACCACAACTAATTTTTTGAAAGCTTTGGGAATCTAATATTTGTGTGTTCATGAGCAAACACAAAACCCAGTTTATTCACCCAGGTGTTACAGTCTTCCTTAGAGAAAAAAGAATTGGTACTACAAAAGCCTACAGTTTGATTATTTAATTTTTATGCTGAAAGTAAAAACTATAAGAAAATTGTTGTCATTCTCTGTTCATTTCAATGCTCAGTGGCAATATAATAGAAAATATGGCTGTTTGGATTTTTTTACAGTGATTTCTTTTCAGTCTCACTAAAGCTATAGTTGCATAAAGAGAAAATAAACAATATCAAAGATCAAGCCATATCCTTAGGTTTGTTAGCAAGAACACACATCCTCTATTATTAAAGATGACATAAAATAAGCTTATGACAACTGCTACCAGCTGTTATTTGCCACACATACAGAATCACACAGAATCACAGAATCGTAGGGGTTGGAAGGGACCTCAAGAGATCATCGGGTCCAACCCCCCTGCCAAAGCAGCTCCCTAGCTCATATTACATAGATAGGCATCCAGACGAGACTTGAATATCTCCAACGAATGAGACTCCACCACCTCCCTGGGCAGCCTATTCCACTGCTCTGTCACCCTCACTGTGAAAAAGTTCTTCCGCATGTTGACATCATCATCAAGATAAAGGATGTTGAAGAGGTGTTGAAGTACTAAACAATTCTTTAAGGTCAGAAAATAAATGCTTTCAAGGTAAATTAAATTTAAGAAGGCCATGTTCTTCTCACTGATTGAGTTTAAAATCTGGAAAAGTTTAAAACTCGGAGGTTTTTTATAAATAAACTCTACTTTGTGAGATGTAATTAAAATTCTTTCCTTTTCAGTGATTTCTCCTGTCTTTGTAGCAGTGGAAGTTCCTTGAGTTGCTTGCAAAGAGGTAAATCCAGTGATCCTACTTGGAAGGTGTAACAGAAACTAAGTTGAACTCAGCGCTGTGGTGAAAATTGCCATTAACATGATGGGTTCAAAGTCAGAAAAATAAGTTGGTTCACATAATTCATAAAAGAGAGAAATGTCAGATTCTAGGAGTTATAAATCAGGTTCAGGGATTTTAGCATAATTTGGCTAAAATACTATTTTGGTCTTATTTTTAAATATGTAGTTCTTTAAATATTTTTAAACTATGTAATTCTTCCTTCTAGTGTCTTTCAGCTAAGCCACTTCCAACTTCAGGCATATCCACACAAATAAGTCAAGCTTTCCCTGGACACATCTATCCATGTCACAGGAAAGGAGATATAACAGCTAATTTTTGTGCCAGGACTAACCTACAGTTTTATTAACAGGGAAGGATACTGCTCACTGGCAGAAAATTTTCTTTGAGTGTTACAGGTCAATTTTTTTTCACTACTGACAAAAGAATTTCTACCGAATAAAGTTCCAGGAAAGTAAGTGAGCATGACTTGCTCATGGTTATGTTATCAAATAATCTATATTTACACAATCAGTTTAAACCCTCAAGGTCCTACAAATAATATAAGTTATTTTGATTTTGCATTATAAACCTCCCTAATTGTCTTAAATCAGGAGTTGATAATCCAAATTTAGACTCTTAAAAAATGCTGGAGACTATGGCTTGAGTCCAAATTTTGTTACTGCATGCTTTAGAATTTAAGAGAAAATAAGCATGTCTTGAGGTATGCTGCATCATATTGAATTCACAATGGTCATCTGAACTTCAGCTAAATAGCTACTGCTTTTTTAATTTATACTATGACTTTATGTGCTGGTAGAAAACTACCTTTCTCTAAAAAGCATTGGGAATAAGGTTGTCCATTCTTCTGAGAAAGGCTACGAAACCATATGCATCAGAAAATCTTTGATGTTTAATTGCCATGGTCTGCAACAAAATTGAACACCATATTTAATTTCTTTTGCCTTGAAAGGCCATCAGGAAGACATATCAGGAATCAATTATGGATATAGGAAGGCAGGAAATATTGCCTGTTATCTGGACAGAGTTAACATATATAACGGACCTGTATTTGTGATGATTGATTCTGTGTCAAATTCAGAGTTTGAATTTAAAAAAAACCTATATAATATTAATAATGATATTCGATTTTGTGTCCATTTTGAAGCAGTCTTAAAAACCGCTTTCATTCATCCTCAGCAATTCCTTCTTATTTTTCCAAAGAGCTTTCTTTTCTTTTTCTGTATTTTTGATCTGATCTTATGTTACACATGACAGAGTTCTAGGTGTGTATATTTGTAACATGATCTGAGTTAATGCAATAAGCCTGTTGACCACTTCAGTGTGTGCAATGCAGTGTATAATGACTTCCTCACCTCCGTCCATTTTGCTTCAGCTTAAGTCTAACTGATGGTGAATGTCATTTCAGCCTGAAAGCCTAGCATATCCCTCCAGAAATGTGGTGAGATGACATCTGTGGTGGTGTGATTATAGTAACAAGTAGCACAGTAATGATGAGTGGTCATGAAATTAAAAAAAAAAGAAAAAAAGACATAAGTTCCCAGACAGAATGAGGTCTCCTCAAGGAAAACCAAAGCAGGGAAGACGGGGGAAAGCAACACTGTAGGAATGTGAAAACATCACCCATGCCATGATTACAGCATGGGTACCAAGAGAAATGCTTTCTGCAGAGACAGAAGTCTGGTTAGCTTTGCTGAATGGTAACCTGCCTGTATCATTACCAAGTATGCATCTTGTTCACAGTAAAACTAAAGCCAGAGCAGCTGAATAGCTATCATATTTTACTTGAACATTTTAATCGTAATTGTAAGAGAAGACAAGTTAATAAAAAAAATTACCAATGTAAAAGTAACTAAGTTTACTCAGCCTACACTGCCAGAATCCATTTTCACACTATGTATTGCAAAAGTACTGCTGGGTAAGGTGATATAACCTTTAGCACAGAATTATGAAGAATAGGGTTATTTTATTTTATTTTATTTTTAGAAATGTAAAAAAACCCGTTCTAATAGCATGATATTTAATCATGTTTAAAATTAAGTTAATGAGCAGAAAGAGTAATCAACTGGGTGCTGGAATGTTTCATCTAGGGAAGGATAACATCCATGTATGGAAACAGAGGGAAAAATTATTAAAACAGGGAATCTGCATGATTTATATTACAGAGGATGAATATTAGGTGATTTCATTGCAACTCATAATCACACAGTCCTTCAGGTAGTGTAGCAATTCTACTTTTTGCGATCTTCTCAGGTTTCAGCATGTTTTCTAAATATCTATCTCAGCATACTAATCACCATGCTGAGATTTTTAAAGGTTAGTACATCTGCTTTGACAGGAATATTTAAGTCTCTCAAGTACTTACTGAACTAGCTTTTAATCTGAAATTGATTTTTTGAAACATTTTTTGGGAAACTGCTTATCAAGATTTTTTTTCATGCTACAGTCAATCAAATATTGTTACCTACTTCACGGAGAACTAATCCAAAATCCCAGAAGTTGCTGCAGAAAATAAAATTTATTTATTTATTTATGTACATGTGTGAATAGTCAGCAAATATTTCCAGTAACTGAGATTTAATAAGATTATTTGCCAAATTAATGATTCTTTCCTCTTTATGATTATAAGAGAATTCTGATCTAAAGGAAAAAAAAAATCAAAGAGTTTTCCCCAGTCCCTCCTGCTATATGTCAGTCACACAGCTTGGGGTGGTGTTGTGTGATATGAGAGGTTCAGTATGACCCAATGGAAGTCTCCAGTTGTGCATTACATTGTGTTTTGGAAATAAAAAAATCCCTACGTTTTAAGATCCTTATCTTTCATTTTGAAAAGGAAAGTGCTGTCTTTCCCACTGGAATAAATAATCTGTCTTGAAGAACAAGAAGTCCTTGTAGGACAGAATGAACCCTTGTTTCCAGAGCTTGTATTTGCCTTTCTTGTTCAGAGGGAAAGAAAGTGTGCAGGAGGGGCA